>MUZH01004331.1:0-74767 GCA_003012965.1 Juglanconis oblonga | reverse complement strand
GGGTGGAGTTGCAGAGCCCCTTGTCCTCATCGCGGCGGCCGCAGCCCATCGCACGGTTGAGCACGATGAGGGTGACGCAGAAGCAGCTTGAAGACTTTGCTTGATCATCTGGACGATTGCGGAACATGAGCAGCAAGGGGGGCCCCCAAACCTACCGCTTCAAGTGGTTGTTCCGGTGCTCCGGTGTTTCTTTTGTGGTGGTGGTATTCATCCATGGGGAGCGAGTGGCTCGACTAGACTTTATCCCTCGCTGGAAGGGGTCAACAGCAGCCCGGCGGCGGGACTTGCAGCCAGGTTTCGAGGGCTCACGTTCCTCAGGACTCCCTTCTTTTCATTTCACCCTTTTTCTTGGGACATTATGAGATATCGCGAGTACAATGTGTGCACAGATTGGTGGCGGCAACACAGTCCTGGCTTGTCGACTCGGACCATGGCATGGTGCGAATTTTCGATGGGCTCGACGTTGGTCCTCCTATACACATAGTCAGAGAAACATATATAATTTTGAGATACCTTCTGCTTTGTGGCTGTTCATGTAATGACCACCGCGTCGATCCACGGCATACCTTCGGTCTGGAAGATGGTCACCAACGCTCCCCCCTCTCAACATGTCGTTCGTCAGCATCTGGTTCCCACTGTCCGAGAGCGTCACTGTCTGGTTTGTGTGCCAGCTGACCGGCACTTCGCCAGTTCCCACCACGGTCAAAGATGCTTGCCCAGCGAGGCCATCCGAGGTTCGCACATCCGCGACCTCGACCCAGCCCCCCGTGCCTACGGTCACCCCATGCACGTTCGGCAGGTTGTACGGTGCTTGAGATGGCTTGTCAGCACTACACTAGGTACGTTGCCTGCCTGGGTACAGCTGTCATAGGCATGCCCGGCATGGAGGGAGCCCGGAAAGCTCGGTTCGGTCATCTACAATTCGGGCTGTGCTGCCTCGGACGTGTTGAAGCCTCCCACGTGTTGCAGGGCAATGTCACATTGACTGGCCCCAATGTGGTTTGACGGTGGAAGAGGGTGAAGGTTGGCACGAGGCCCAAGAGGTTTGTGAAGATGTTGTCGAGGTAGGCGGAGTTGAAGGCAGTCCTCGCTGTGATGTTGTCGTCACGACCCATCCGAGACCTTCGTGAGCCCACTTGATATGTATGTCAATTAAATCACCTGAAGATGGGCCTCGCTCAATTATCGATACCTTGGTGCCCAGTCCGCAACCTTGGAAGCGTGCATGCTTCCTCTTGATGATCGAGATAGTCCACCATGGGCACCAAAGGCTGCCCGGTTTCGCCCATCTCTGATCAACCAGATCAACATGAACCAATTCCAAGTGTGTAGCAAGAGCCGCCAGTCCGGATGCTCAGGCCTCGTCTAGGTTGATGACATATTTGCCTTGGACCTGTGTGTGAACCGTCAGCTTCTATCCCACAGAAGGTATTCTCCCCCTTCAAGGTTCACCATGCGGATCCGCCCCTTACCTTGCCCTTCATAACCTCATCCATGAGCTCAGCCATCCTGCCCAGCTCCGCCCACTGGACCTTGGGCTTGACCAAGCCCCTCCGGACGAACTCCAGCGCCTCCAACGTGTCCCTCCGCGTGCCAACAGACGAGCCCATGATCCTATATCCAGACTGGATCAACTGAAGCGGGTGGATGCTGAAAGTCTCGGGCGGCGGCGGGATGCCCACACACATGAGCGTGCCAAAGGGCGCCAGCATGTCCATGGCCGACTGATACGCTGCGCCCACGCCCGCGCACACGATCACCGCGGGCGCGCCCAGCCCGCCGCTCAGCCTCTTGACCTCGGCGCCCACGCCGACGCTCCTGACCTCGGGGCTCGTGATGTCCACATAGTGATCCGCACCCTCCTGCAGCGCATACTCGCCCTTCTCGGGCCCCGCGTCCACGGCGATCACCTGATACCCCATCGCCTTGCCGAACGCCACCACGAACGCCCCGACCCCGCCGCCGGCCCCGCTCACCGCGATCCACTGCCCCGGCGTCAGCCCGGGACACGACTTGATGGCCTTGTACGCCGTCACGCCCCCGCACAGCACCGGCGCCACGTGCTCGTCCCGCACCCCGGCGAGCGACTCGGGGATCCGCAGCAGGTACCGCGCCGGCACGAGCGTGCACTGCGCAAACGTCCCGTCGCAGTGCGCCCCCGAGTGCGGCCGCACCGCGCACCGCGTCTCGCCGTCGTTGGCGAGGTTCGTGCAGAACGCGCACGCGCCGCACGCGTCGCGCGTCCACGCCACCCCCACCCGCGCCCCCACCGCGATGGTCGCGTCCACCGCCGCCACGTTGCTGCCCAGGCGCTCGATGTGGCCCACGCCCTCGTGCCCGAGAACCGGCCGCGTCGGGCCCAGGTGGCCCGCGGCCTGGCCGCAGTCGGTGCCGCAGAGGGAGGTCAGGTGCAGGCGGACGAGCACCTCGTTCGGGCCCGGGACGGGCGTGGGGAGGGATTGGACGCTGATTTTAGGCGGGTGCCCTTGTTCCTGCGGCGTGGGCTTAGTGAGTGGAGGCTTCGTGGGTTTGTCATGATCTGCTCCTCCCAGCGAAGCTTATCTATCCAGGCGCACTTACCGTCAAGACGGCCGCTTTGTAGGTGGCTCCACTCATTTTTGGGATACGTAGCGAGGGCGGGTCTCAAAGGTGTACGGACGACAATACTGAAAGACAAAGTGAGGTAGGTGATGAGGGAATTCAACGAACCTCTAAAGGACCTATGTCCCACAAGAAACCGGGCTAGCCCAGGTGCTTTATGCAGGGTCCACATTCTTGCAAGCCCAATCGCACTTCATCAGATGGGGGTGCTTCTGGACCCGAAAAAGCGTCTTGTGTTTTGGCCAGCGGCACAAAGATTTCCCCCCTCCCACTGGGTGTCTGTCGGAAAGCTACCCGGCAAGGGAGGTCCTGGGGACGATCCAAAATGACGCGCAGGCCACGGGCTCAGAATTTATGCACTTGGATATACTCGGTATACTGTTCAAGCCTCATCATGAAGATCACGGGCACATCATCTCTGAACGTGGTTCGGAACCCGGTGCTAAACTCGGAGGCAGTCATGCTGTCTGTCCACTCAAACCTTTGTCAGCGTCGTATCATCCGCGGCTTCATCTATCGGCATAAGAATCAGGCTTGAGAGTCGCCTTCGCACATGCGGCAGTACAGCAACGTCTGAGGAGGACACATACTAGGAGCATGTTGAAATGATGCCGCACGCAGTCGACACAAAAAAAACCCACAAAATTGCGCACTTGTCGGTGTGTTCTCGTACTAAAATAGGTAGGGCTATCCTAGCCATGGCTGCAATGTTAAGTGTTGTATCCCCACGTAGGTGGCCTCTATACCACCCTTGAAAGTCCTGCGTCGGCTTAGAGGCGGAGGTTTGAGGATCAAGACGGAGAATACACCTGATCGTGACACGAACCACTCGGTTGGGCGAGAATTTCACTAGAAACCTTCCACCGGTGGCTATCAACATTGCTTCATGGCTGGGGTTTGTAGGTTCAGCTGAAATGCAGTAATCGCGCCCATAAGCGACCGGGAGATCAGCCGAATACGCTCTCTAGTAGACTGCCAGTCTTTTTATTCGCAGCTCAGAGACCACCAAATACGCCAATACGCCAACACGCCAACACGCCAATACGCTTTCTACGTGCAGAAACCGCTACCTAGGTAATCAGCATGTCTCTCACTTACAGCCCAGCTTGCAACTCAGCAATTGACATTTCCACGATTCCGACGCAAGATATTCTTATATAAAGATGTGGGCAATCTACCACAGTACATCCACTCAAGTATGCCCGTTCATCACCAACAAGTCTTGAAGCCGTTACAACTTTACAGCGGACGAAACCAGCGAAGATGGTCTCCATCACCATTGCCGGTCTTACCCTTGGCCTCGTCTGGGGCGCGAAACAAGCCCAAGCAACGCCTAATGCCTTCCCGCCTTATCATCCTCGCTCACCTGGCGATGGTAAGTTGTTCACTAGCAATGAACCTCCTTCGGTCTGCGGTGTCATCCAGAAAGTGGCTTACCCACACCAGCCCGATCCGCCTGCCCTGGTCTTAATGCCATGGCGAACCACGGCTGGCTCCCACGCCACGGCCGCAACATCACGCTGCCTATGCTGACTCAAGCCCTACTGGACGCCTTCGCCTTCGACGCTTCGCCGCCTCCGGAGGGTGTCATGACCTTCGCAGAGACGCTGTTCGCCGCCGGCATCAGCGACCCTGCGAACCCGAGCAATACCTCTATCAGCCTGGACACAGTCAACACGCACAACGGGCCCATCGAGTTCGACGGCAGCCTGTCCCGCAAGGACCACTTCTTTGGCAGCGACGTGGCCTTCGACCACGACACATGGAACGTTCAGTGGCGCTTCTTCGAGCAGGAGGGGTTCGTGAATGGCACGTACATTGATCTGTCGGCGGCCGCAACGGCACGCGCGAAGCATGTGCTGCTGAAAAGCCGGGCTGGCAATCCTGAGTTCCTCTTCACGCAGGAGACGCTCGCCAAGAGCTCGGGTACGACGGCTTTATATATGATGGTATTGGGCGGAACCTCTGGTTTTGTTAATAAGGATTGGGTCCGGGCGTTTTTCGGTATGTCTTCACTTGCATGCATCGGTGTAGTGCTTTCGCGTTTGTTTTCTTGGCTTCCTAGGTGGGTGTTGCTAACGTTTTGTATAAATTAGTTGAGGAACGAATTCCTTATAAGGAAGGATTTGTACCGCAAGACAACGTCAATATCGTCAATCTGGGCCAAGTAACCAACAGTGTTACGAGCGCGGCGCCCACAGACCTGCTATGCTCTTTCAACCCGGATGCGCTCTGCCCTGGAAACGGCACATCTTCTGCTTAGAGCAAAGATAAGCACGTTATAATGAAGATCACGGATCTGTCTATGGAGCATATTTTGAAGCAGAACGACTGATTAGATCTGCCTTTCCTTCTTGTTCTCTCTTTATCACTAATAGCTCTTTGCTAAGCCTAGTCAAATATATATTCCTTGCACTCCTTGCCAATATCGCTCTACCAAGCCCTTGCACATGTCATCATCTCCACAACTCTTTGGGGGCAAATCAATCCCGAGAAACACCAAGCACTCAATGGTCGAGTGGCAGATTGATCAGTGTCAACCCGCACACTCTCCACTACGGCTAGATATAGTCTCTCTAGTCATTCGCCTTTCGGCTTGATAGATGACTGGTGAGTGCCTATAATCATGAGGCATAGATGGAGTATGGAAATCCTTGCTACGACATTAGTTGAATTTATCTATATAGTTATATATGACACCTAAAAACAGAAGAAAAAGGCTATTCTCCACTGTATGTTTACAACCTTACTCAACTACTGCAACATCACCAAAATCAAACTTACACTTTTGCAGTACGACGACAATACGAGGAAGACCGTGCTTGGCAATGGTGTCCAGACTGCCACTCTTGCCACGTTTGACGGCGTAGCTCAAAGGTGGGGCTTCGCTATCGAGTGCGCCGCGAAGAATAAGGTTGCGGTACCGTCCCTGCTCACTGTAGCTACCTGCTCCAAGGATTTGGCACAATGTGCTGAGCTGAAGTACCCTTTTCGATACGCTTGGATCAACATGAAGATTATTCTGCATGTGGCGGACCCGAACTATACGGTTGCTCGACGCTAAGCAAGGGCGCTGCATGACGGGAAGTATGTCTACGCCAGATGGCGGAAAGACTTGGGATATCAGCACCATTGGTATTCCCAAATTTACTTTATAATGTAGGTAGCGAGGACCATCTAACCGAGGATCTTCGTAGAGCTTCAGACACGACGCATATAGGGTAAAAATAGGGATATCTGGTCAATTCGGGAATATGGAAGGTGGCTCGATGTCAGACTACCAATGGTCCTCCCGATCAACTACACCACTCTCATCTTCAGTCTTCAATCCATCAGGCCACGGGCTTCCTCAAGTGCCTCTCGGACCAGCCTACAAGTAATGCTTTGAGATCGAAGACCTTTGCAACACGGAACATCAACCGCTCGTGGGTTGAAATCCGCATTAGGCACCGTCCTCCTTCACACTGCCATTATGCTGTTGACCTCTTACCGCCTGCTTTGAACATAGCACCATATCCAATGTAAAAGAGTAGCTAGTCTCGCATAGCAGATCCGGTTCCAACTATGTGTCTCTCGGGCGTCCACTGTGGCACCGGAACCATATTTGACTCGTAGGTTGCGGTGTTACCCGACGACATTCTTTGCGCGTCTTGTTGGTTGGAAGCTGCATGCAATGCCTGCATCTGCCGATCAAGCCATGGCGCACTGGGCTGTGGCTGAGACAGCGGTGGTTGCATTTGCTGCGTCTTCTGTCCGGGGAAGGGTGGGAACCCGAGATCTCGGGTTGTGCTATTCTTAGATGCATGAAATCCTTCTGGTCTCTGAAGCGGCCTATTAGTAGTACCTGGCGCCACGCCTGAAGTACTCCAGCCTTGTTGGCCAGCAGAGAACTGATGTGGCTGTGACTGAAACTGGCTTGGGCCACCATCTCTCAGCATTGGGTTCTCGGAATTTGTGGCATGCAAATACTGTTGCGGTGTCACAGCTGGACCGTACTGCTGGAAGTGCTCCGGCATTGCCCGCGCCGGGGGTTGCTGAGGTTGTTGGCTGTTGGGATGCGAATGCACTTGTGACGCGAGGGCGAAGGCCTTTTTCCGGTCGGACAACATGTCGACGTCTTTGTCATCAACCCAGATGGCTCGAAGGCGTGACTCCTTGGCTCGGCGGGAAGAATTGGTACCGTACAGATCGTTGATGTATTTGGTGAACTGGAGGTAAGCGTTGCGAACGGTCTTGAAGTGGTCCACGGTCAGACAAATGACGGCATCCGGCTTCAGAATAGCCTCATGACTACTGCCCTGTGCCTCAAACTCGGCCAGGGCCAGGGCGGTCTGGCAGGCGTTGCGGACCTGTCGACCGTTCCATCGCGCATGCGGATGCTCGGAGAAGTGCTGTGCTGCAAAGCCCCCAATACCCACTTTGTCGATTTCGATCAGCCGCCCCTTCTTGGCGAACCGATCTTCAATCATCTGCATGTTGATGTTGAAAACCTCCAGGGTCTTGCGTTCGTTGAGCTCCGGATAATACAAGCTAACGTGGATGCGTGAGGTGAACGCCTCATCGAAGTCTCCAACGCGATTAGTTGTAAGGAAAAGAATGCCCGAATAATATTCCATCACCCGCAAGAAGACTACCGTGATATGTCAGTGACTTGTGCTACATCATGCTCCAAATGGCTTCTGTATCAACGAACCTGCGACCAGCCCATTTCTTGTGAAGTCTTCTCTGTTTCTTTGGGCAAGAAACACGTCCGCCTCATCAAGCAGGAGAATGCAACCCCATTTGTTCGCCAGCGCGAAGTTCATTTCCAGCGCCTGCTCAACCTCCTTGGCGGTAGTGCCGAGATCACCTGTTCCACGTCAGTCTGCCATTTTGCCTAGTAATAAGCTCCGAATACGTGAGATCCCACTCGGTAGGCTACCTACCACACGTAATCTGGAACAACGTCTTCTTGAATAGTTCAGCCACCGCCTCTGGTAGAGATCACCGTTAGTAAGTGAGGGTCTGATGGCTCCTAGAACGCGAGGTCAAGGTAGTACGAACCGGCCGTAGAAGTCTTTCCCACACCAGGAGCACCGTGAAGAAGTACAATCAAACCTTTGCCTGCAGCATAATATATGTTAGTCTGACTTCACGATCTTGGTGTCTACCGTAAATTTAGGATTCAGTTACCTTTGCCCCTTACAATATCTACCTGTTCTCTTTGACCCGTCGTGGCCTGCTTGTCTCTAAAATGTTGTGAAATTAATGACACTATCATTGGCCGGTGTCCTTCCTCCAGTACGAGGCGGTCGAAAGCCAAGATCGATTTGTTGGGTCGCAAAGCCTTGTGAACGTTATGCTCTTCTTTGTCACTTGGTCCGTTAGAGGGGTACACCTCTGTCAGGAACTGAAGGTCGAGCTTAGCTATGGAGTACCCTGGTCAGCATGACTTCCCATTGTCTCCGCTTGGGCGGATGGTTCATGTTTATTTTCTGGTTGAAGCTTGAGTACTGACCCCATTTCCGCGTGCGAAGGATGAAACCGAAGACACGGTAAGACATGATCGCAAGCTCATCTCTTGATATAGAAAAGGCGTGGTCGGAGGGTGTTCTCAAATCTCCCAGAGCCTGTGGAATGACGGCCACAGAGGGTCGATCTGTCGAGCGAGAGGCTCCTCCTGCCTTGGGTAGAAGGCTTTCCAGGTACTCAACTCTCTGCTTTGCATCCACGTATGTGTCGTTGATGACATACTGTTTGCGACAACAGTCCGCGTCGCAGTAGTTCCTAGAGATATTCATATCCCCCTCTGAACTTAAAGAGCTGCTGAGCAGCATTTCTGTCTCAGGTTTCCACCCTTTCCTCCTCACGTCTTCTGTGGAAAATGCCGTATCAAAGTCAATCACAACCTGGCTCTCCACATCTTCAATCACATCCAGTGTCGGTCCAGCATAATACATCTCTTTCACCGAAGCCACGTCGAGGAACTTGGTGCCCCGGATTATGAGTTTTTCTCTGAGTCTCTCGTGGTCGGGAACTTCACTGAAACCCATCCATTCGTCGTCGCTGAAGTCTGATGGCCGCAGAGGATGAAATCGGAGAGGATAGACTTCGAAGGAGGTGATATCCTTCTCGCCCTCGAAGCTCTGGAAGTCGAATTGCGTTCGTACTGGACCCAAGTTCTTCCCATCGAAGTCTATATGGACGCAAGTCAAAGTGAAAGGTGCTTTTGGCCGCAGCCGCAAGCTATCAGAATCAGGATTGACCCATTTCTTCCATTCTGGGACGACTCGGTGCCTGAGACTTGAAACTTGGATGACGCGGTAGGCTTGTTTGCCGTCGCTTCCAATGACTTCCACTCCGGGTCGGAAGAGATGCCAGAGATCAGAGAACCACACTGCATGACAAGTAGGGTCCTCCAGGTATGCTCGCCTGGGAGAGATATCTGTGTCCAGAAATTTGAGCAAGCACTTGAGGTGACTCAAGCCCAGGGCTGTCCTGGTCTCACCATCTTCATCATCATCGTCGCCATCATGATCCTCCTCACCACCGTCATCCTGTCCAGCCTCGAGATCCCGGTAGTTAGGGAATGACGTCGTGTTGTCAGGTGTCTGCTTAACTTTTCCGCCGTCATCCTCCCGGTTGGACGTAGATTCACCACCATCATCACCACGACTGTGAGAGTTTGATGTATGATTGTTGGTATTCGGACCAGATACAGCCCCAGATGAAGCCGTAAGCGCTTTGTCAAGAGCTTCACACCAATCTCTGAGAGGCTTCTGGGCATGCATTAGAATCTTGAAAGGCCTCACTATCACCACGGGGCGATGCAGGCTCTTAAGACCCAGGCCTGCATTCCCCAAGATCTTGGAAAGTATGGCCATGAGGGGCGTAGAATTTATCCGTATCCTCTCGGGTAAAGGCCCTTTGCCAGGGGCTATTTGTGCCGGGGCCTGCCAGTCAAGTGGTCGTCGAACTCGAGGGTTATACCAGCCACGATACACATCCGCTTCATGGTCGCTAATAACAGGTTCCCCGATCAGAATATCAATGAAACAATGGAGATCGCTTTGAACCTTTGTTCCCGGTATGAACTCATACCAATCGAGGCGCTTTAGCTCTGGCTCTGGGTGAACTGGCGTTGATATGTGCTCCGCGGCATTGATCGCCGTTGTGACACCTTGAGTCTTGGATTTGCTTTGCTTCAGTCGTGTCTCGGTCCAGGTATGTGTTGCTGTGGTGATACCCGTTGCTTCTTGTTGCTCCTTGGGCCTCTCAGAGTCATCCTGTATACGCTTCTGCATTTCTTCTGCCAGATACAGACGATCAAGTTCCCATTCAAAGTTCTGACGGAGTCTTTCGCGACGACTTCCGAAATCGATGGCTGAATCAAAGGCTTCTCTTCCGTATGCGTCGCCGTTTCCAGGAAAGGCCAGGCGTTGTCGGGAAGCGACAAACGGGTCAGGGCGTTCATAATCCGGTTGATTCCCTGGATTCCAGTCGTAGGACATTCTGACTCTGCCATTACGACCCAATGAATTGGAACCTGCGTAGGCTTCCCAATGACCTGGCTTCTTGGTGACTTCCCATTCTTGCCGGTGCCTGTACAAGCATTCCTCCATGCGCCTGTATTCCTCCAGCTTCTCCGTCAACGGTGGTTGGGAGGTCTTGTCTTCGTCATGGTCAACGTCAGGGCCAGATTTGGGACCTGAGGGCGTAGACTGGTCTCTAACCACAAGGGGAGAGTCATCTTGCAAGCCTTGTACCGTGTCCACGGAATCACTTCTGACCTGCAAACCTGATCGGTGCTGATTTTCATCCGAGCCTCCCACGGTGTCGCATATGATATCTGGTGCCATCCCCTTATACTCTCTGTTTGATGTGGTCAGGTCATCACAACGGCCCTCAACCTCCCGTGCGTGTTGCGCGCCCTCCACGTCCGGGCCAATTTCGTCCGGATGAACGGCGGTCTTGTCTGAGTCCATGCCCTCAGTTTGACCGAGATCAGATTGCTGACGTGTAGGAGTATGAGCAATACCCAACGTAGCGAGATAACCAAGAAAGGCAGTTCTCAAGAAAGGCAGTTCTCGAGAAAGGCAGTTCTAATCGGTCTCGAGAACGCAGACACTTCAGGTGAAATAAATCTCCCCAGAAAAGACCGAAGACGTCCCTTCCACGGTCCCCTATCCGCCACGGAACCGTCGTCTTGGTCGCATCAGTATGATCGCCGCGTGGGGCCAATGGCGCTCACACTTCTTTTTTCGCCTTACCGTCTAACCCAATGACAACCTGATAAGTTCGCAAGATCTGAGACTCATCTCAGCTGCATCGTCATGTGGCAGCTTTACTCCATCTCACTGGCTCTTAGAAGGCTCCAATGCATGCAGTGATCTTATGGCTAGGCCGAAGGGCGGCTTAGGCCACCCCGACCGGGAATGAACTTCCAAACCCCAGAGATGCAATCTTTCCAAAGAATACCAATACTTCTGACGTTAGTCGAGCTCACAAGCTCCAGCCTCTACCGTTACTCGCTCAGACTTGTAAACGCCATTATCAATAATCACACGTGGTACTATAGAAGCATCAATGCTCAACCTCGTCGAAAAGGCATGGCCAACTTCGAGAACATTGAGGTCTACGGACCAGAGACTAGGGCAGTTACAACTCACTTCATTGATAGGCGTCTAGCCATGCACCACCCAGCATTCGCGACCACGTGCGTCCAGCACGATACCGCCACGGGACAATATGTACCGCAACTGCAACACGCTGGGTCTGTGAGAAGTCTGACACCTCTTTCCCCAAGACCCGAATGGACAGACCATAAAGCTATGACTTTCTGGAGCAGCATCTTTCCAGAAGCTATGGCTCAATTGAAGTCTTTGGCCCCTCGGCTGAAAGAGCGCGGTAGTGGTAAATGGAGCATCCGAGACAAGGCCGACTGGGGTGCGGTCTATGATGTGCTTGAAAGCGCGAGGAACCAATATCAAGATGATGGAGGCTCATTAGGTGTGGTCAAAAAGATCAGGAGAAGAATCGCGGACAACCTCGCACCAGTTGCAAGTTTCGTATCTAGTGCCACGAAGTTGGTTCCTGACAGCCCCTTTTCAACGCCAATATTAGGTGCCGTGGAAATACTCCTAGATGTAGGTCTCATGCATTTGAAACATAGAATACAATGTTTTGACTAACAATGATTGACCATAGATAATAAAGACAGCTGCAACAGTCAGGAATCAGGTTGTTACCGGATTTGACGGTCTCGTTGCCATCTTCTCAGACGTTGAGCTGTTCTTGAGCACCTTTCCGAAGGATAAGAATATCCGAAACGCAGCGATAGCGTTAACAGTTTCGGCCTTGGATGCTGTTGAGAAGGGCATTGGGTTCTTCATCAGCAATGCGTGTAGGTCTTGCTCTTTGTGCTCTTCGTTCCTGAATACATGCTGATAGAAGACGTGTGTGCAGTTGTAAGAGGAAGTAAAACTGTTTGGAAGGGAACCAATTACGAGAAAGATCTGCTTGAGAGTCTCGACACTTGCAAAAAAAGAAGCAGGAGTCTCATGGAGGAGGCCTCAAAGTCTCATATACACGATTTCCACATTTGTAGGTCTTTTCATCTGAAGACTCGCAACATCATGGGTTCCCAGAGAATATTCCTAACATGCCGGCGGCTTCAGATTCACAGGAAACCCACAAACTGGTGCTAGATATTCAGCTGAGCTTGGCAAGCGGCTTTAACTCGCTCGAAAGGCTTCTGACCGACTATCTACATAACAAAGACCGTAAGACCCAGACCCCATCTGAACATACGCCGAATCGCCGTGATACTGTGATTAATCCTCTCCTGCTCTGTAGTGGAAGTGCAAAATGCACGGCAAGAAGTTGTCTATCTTCGAGCAGAGAATGGTATTCTACGCAGCGTTTCGCCCATGCCACAGAATGTGTGGCTCCCGCCGTCCCCAGCACAAGCATCAGCCCAACAAGTACCAAATTGGTCCATCAGCCAAGACACACTGCGGCATCTTCTCGGGACCTTTGAAGTCGACCTAATGGACAAAGCAGTCATAGAAAGCCAAAAGGAAATGCTTTCGCTGCACCACCGTGCCCAGGCTGAGACTATAGTCAACACAAAACTGTTTCGCAACTGGATTGGGTCAACATCCTCAACAAAACTCTTGGTGCATTGGGATATGGCCCCAGAAGGCTGTGTCACACCGCTGTCCGTGTTCGCCACGTCTCTGGAGAAGGCACTGCGGCCCCGTGAGCGCCTTTTGTCTGCTTTTTGGTTCTGCGGTATCCACGCCAATGAGGCAGACCAACAGGCAGGAGGCCATGCGATGCTTGCTGGCTTGATTGAACAGCTTTTGAGACATTTCGTCTTTGACCTGCGACCGCTGCATCACGAGATAAGCCTTACTCGACTGCATGAAGGGAAAGAGAATGATCACATCGAACTTTTGGAGTGGTTGGTACGGAGATTGCCTCGAGCCATGACGGTGTTCTTCGTTATTGATGGAGTGGCCATCTATGAGCGGGACGAGTTCTCCCTCTCAGCCCTGCCGGTATTCTCCTGTCTGCTGCGTCTCGTCAACGACCCTGCGGTACAAGCCACTGTCAAGCTTCTGTTCATGAGCATCCCCGGGACGGACGTGGTAAGGGCTGCCTTCGAGGAACCAGACCTTATACTGACTGTACATGGTCTGAGCAAGCTGAAAGTGGTGCCAAACGACGAACGTATGCTAAGAGAGGCATATGAAATTATGTGATGAATATTTCAAGGAAGCGATTAGCAAGTAGGACTTGCGACTAACTGCGCACTGTGGATAGTTAAGAGCACTTCCGAGCCGGAAATATAGTAAGCATACCGTTCTTGTTAGGGGTAGACTGCGGCAAACAGGGATTCACGGAGATGCACATTTACAAAGGTGAATGGAATCAGTTCTCTGAGAAAACACAATTTCTGATCACAGCTGATGATGTTCGTCGGTGCGTATGACCTAGAGAAATTACGAATGCGAGGCAGAGACATTTGAGTACGATAGTATAACGGACCTGGGCTGACAATCATGTAGAATGGGGAGAGATCCGGAGAGATACCTATGTGAAGGTGCCACCTAAGTTTGGATACGGAGATGACGCATATCCGACTAAATTTGACGTTCTGTATCAAATCCATTGCCCTTTTTCTCCTGTTTCCCTTCGAGTATAAATTTAAATCGTTCTTGCTGGCGGGATCTTGGTCGCCGTCCTTTTCATGAGCGTCACTTTCATACAATGACGGATTCGAAGTACTGTATGCTAACATTGTAAACTTAAACAGTGAGGCAACACCTACGAAGTACGTATTGAGAAGTGCTTACTTGCCCCTGTACATTGTGATTCTGCTTTCGATGATATCTCTGCACTTTTATCTTGGACTGTTTCGCTTGCTCACCGCTCCTAACCTTTTCATTTTTTCGCATTAACTCATACCTAAAGCATCAGTTGCTGACTTTCTAGGCTGAAGGGGACTATTACTTTCCCAACCTTACAGAAGTGGACGTGATACATGCCGATCACTGTGTCCGCTCCCTTTGCAACACGTTGACATGCCATGTGAACTGGGATCTATCCAATTCAGTCTGGCGCAAGAGATTGGACTGGCTGCAGATCATCTTCGAGGAGACGCGGGAGTGCCGAGACTTTGACACACGTGTGGGACTTCCTCAATAAGCATGGTAACCAAGATGAACGAGTTGGCTTCCTCGCGCTCAAGCCGGGTTCGTCTTAGTTATAAGCCCGGCCTGTTTGACTTAAATCTTCTTCTGTTAGAGAATTTCAGCGGAGTATGCCTTTATTGCTTCGCTGTCTATCAGCCATTCACCATTGCCCATATATGCCCTTGTATACGTATTCTATAACAAAGGAAGATTTGAGTCAAGCAGGCCGGGCTTATAACTAAGACGAACCGTACGAGGGAATATACAGACAATAGTGAATAGCTGATAGACAGCGAAGCAGTGAAGGTATACCCCGCTGAAAAAGGTATATTGAAGCGTAAACAAAAGAGAAACTAAGTGAGAACATAAGCTCTGAATACCTGGCTAGATATAGCCGTGTAACCCTAACCCCAGCGTGATTCTCCACAGCATGGTGACTAGTCGTGACCACATTTTTTGTGCACCTTGGACTTCTTGCGTTCTCTCGCCTCTTTCTTCATCCTCTCGCCCGGCTCCCTGGCTCAAGACTGTCAGCCGTGACGGGATGGTACGAAGGCTACTATGATGTAGTCCCAAATGGCCAATACACTTTCAAAATAGCAAGGCACAAGCAGTACGGTATAGCTTCCTGTTTCTCGTCATCGATGCGAATTTTTTCCACCCTCTCATTTGTTTCCTCCTGTCTGATGCGTGTATGTGTTCAATATCTATGCTCTATTATACGCATCAGCCCTC
Source organism: Juglanconis oblonga (assembly GCA_003012965.1). Taxonomy (NCBI): domain Eukaryota; kingdom Fungi; phylum Ascomycota; class Sordariomycetes; order Diaporthales; family Juglanconidaceae; genus Juglanconis; species Juglanconis oblonga. Next base: position 59,753 of record MUZH01004331.1, on the reverse strand, counting down.
ATGAGCTTAACGTCTACGACCCGTCCTTTTTTGACACTTTCTATCGCTAGGAAGGTCGCTGGGATAGGTACGCCTGGGCGTGTGCCGCCTGGGCAGCTGAAGGTCCTATGATTCACACGGTGGAGTAACTAGGTAGATAACTCGATAATACTGGGGTAAAGCATCCTGTTGGTATGGAAGCCAAAGTGCTCGAGCAGCTCCCTTACCTGACCTCTACCTTAAAGGAAGGCCTGCGCCCGAGTCCGGGCATAGCTATCTAGATCGCGACCTGTTCTATAAAGAATGGCGAATCCCTGCCGGAACGCCCGTCGGAATGACTACGATTTTGATGCATATCCCTGTCACACCTTTAAACCCGAACGCTGGATGGATGCGAGCGGTCGTAAAAACTTCGAGAAGGTATACGCCCCGTTTTCGAGAGGGACGAGGTTGTGCCTTGGAATGTAGTAGGTCTTTTCCCTTACCCAGATTTCTACTTTCGTCCCCACTTACACGGTCATCAACATAGCCTCGTATGGGCCGAATTATACCTGGTTCTTGCTGGCCTCGTCCAACGCTTCGATCTTCAATTCAAGGATGCCGAGGCTGAGGACTTCGAATGTGAGAGTGATCAATTTGTCATTGGTACCAAGGGGAGGGGAAGGGTCTTTTGGAAGCTCACGTTCACATTCGAAAGGGGTAACCTAAGTCAGGTAGGCCCCACCATGAAGACCCACGCATCCTAGTTCAAATATTTCTGTACAGCTGGAGACAGAACGCTCCATCGCTCACTGCAGTCTTTATGATAAGTTTAGGAGAGTAATGCATGGATTTGGCGGGGCAGAACACCCCCTCCTCCGCTTTCTAGGTACTATATATATGCCTCGTACGTTACGGGGCCCTTTCCGGCAGCAAAGACCTTGTATAACAGACAAAGCGTCTGAGAATCAATCGAGGTAGCCAGCAAAAGAAACACAACTTGAAGTAAATCTATGAAGAACTCCCTCTCCTTATGTTAAGTAATCGAAATGTACACTTTCCTTCTTATCTACAACCCAGGGGCTCGCATCACTTGATTGATTTGTCTCAAGGAGGCGTGAATTGGTGCTTGTGGGCGAAATGGGCGAAATGGGCGAAATGGCCGAAATGGTTGTAATAGATAATTATTTTATGGGAGTTCTTCCATCTATATGAACCAAAAAAGCAATGAACCAAGAAATCAGGGCAACTACGCTGTCTGCTCTGCTCACCTGGACAGCCTGTGGACCTCCTATTTTGTACCAGCAGTGTTATTTGACAATCCTGCAGTGGAGTTCCCCAGTACGGGGCCGTGGCGACTACGGGAAGCATTGTTAATCGTTGACACAAGGATGAATCACAATACGGAAGGGGAAACTCACCTAAACCAGTCCAACAACTGGAACATACTTGCCTTGGGCGTCCTCTCTAGCGAGGTATAGTTGAGGTACTGCAACCCAAACCGTACCGCGTTGCCTTCTAACCACTCGAAATTATCGTAAATCGCCCACGCCCACGCGCCTGTCACATTGACGCCGTCCTCCACGATGGACTTCATCACAGCGTCCATGTACCCCTGGAAATAATCCGCGCGGCGCATATCCCACGTCGCCTCGTTGACGTTCTCCCACATGCTCTCGAACGGCTCCGCGAAGCCGAACTCGGTGATCTGGATCTCGGTCACGGCGGGGAAGAGCTGCTTCGTGATGGTGCTGAGGAACCGGCGGACGCCCGTCGGCGCATCGACGAGCCAGTCCGTGTGCGGGTCGGACGCAGGGGCGACGCGGAAGCCGTTGGGCGCCACGCGGTTCTCCACCGTGCAGTCCGGCCAGCTCTCGTGGGACTGGTTCGCCGCGCAGGCGTCTATGCCGCCCGGCGGCGCGGAAACCGTGTACGACGAGTAGGCGTCGATGGCGTAGAAGTCGCAGGAGCCTTTGATCAGGTCCTTCTCGTCCTGGGTGAACGTGGGGAGCACGTCGCCGAGAGTGTCCTTCAGGCTCTGCGGGTAGTCGCCGTCGGTCCACATCCCACCAAACCAGCCAAGGCCGAAGTCGTACGACCTCTGAAGCGCCTGCTGGTCTGCCGGGTCTGTGGAGTTGGCAACTGCATAGTTTCCGGAATTCTTCCAGGAGATCTTGTTCTTGCCGCGGAACTCGTCACGGTACCACTTGACGACCTTGGCGTGCGCGAGCAGCGTGTAGTGCCCACACGCGAAACGCGCCCTGACGCCCGTGATATTGTTGTACGCAGGGAAGTACTCCCCATGCGGATAGTCCCCGTACCGCCAATCGCAGTACTGCGGCTCATTGATCGTGTACCACCCGCTGACCACATCATCGTATCGGCTGATGATGAACTTGGCGTAGTTGAAGAAGTCCTCCACGATCTCGGGCGAGCTCCACGAGCCGTACGCATTCACCAGCGCCAAGGGCGTGTCCCAGTGGAACAGCGTCAAGTACACCTCCATCCCCGCGTCGTGTGCTGTCTGGATCACGTCGTCGTAGTGCGCCACGCCCAGCTGGTTGACGGGGCTGCTGCGTGTGCCGAAGGGGAAGATTCGGGGCCAGGAGATGGTGAATGCGAACGAGGGCACGCCCATGCTGGCCAGGCGCGCGATGTCCTGTTTGTAAAGGTAATAGTGCGAAGCTGCAACATCCCCGGTCGTGTTGTCCGCGATGAAATTTGGAACCCGGTGAGACAGCAAGTCCCAGATGGACGGGCCCCTGCCGTCCGCGTCTACGGCGCCTTCGATCTGGTAGGCGGAGGATGAGACGCCCCATTTGAAGTTTGCGGGCAGCCGAGCCTGGCTGTAGTTCGCGCCCAGGTAGCTGAGCATCAGGGGGTGGAGGCCATAGGTGTCTGCCAACGGTGAAGCGAAGGGTGACTGGACGTTCACAGCGGAATCAGGGATATCAGTCTGAACGGCGGTGATGGGACCGGTAGACACAGGTCCGACCTGTTGCCAGAGAACGGCGAGGGCTTCATCCGAGAAGTCTGTCAGCGGACGAGGGGTGGTGAGAATGTCTGCCTTGCTAAACGTCGCTGTGGTATAATTGCCGGTAGGTGTGCCAAAGTTGAGTTGAGCCCTTGCTAAGGACGAGGCAAGAGCAAGCACAGAAAAACGCTTACAGCCCATGGTGGCAGTAGATTGGGCAGCAAATTTTGATCTGTATAAATGCATGAGGCCCAGCAGAACCATACATGCGTTCGACAGTGTTGTGAGGACTTCCTATCGACTTTATTTGAACCACGGCCTGGCCCGCTCGCCAGCAAATATCGTACACTACTAGTGTATAAGACGAACATGTGTTGCATGCAGTAGCGCCGCCAAGGAACCTTATTCTGGACATCCCTAGACGCCCCTCTTTTGCAGATGAGGATCATCATTCTCTCTTCCTGGACAGAGTCTTCGGAGATATTGAGCCTTATTAGTAGAGCGACGGAAGACGGCATTAGTACTTTGATGGACTCTGAATACAACGATATAGACGCGCTTGTTGACAGAACGCGCCGGCTCGGAACTGGACACGGCAAAGGTAAGGACACACTGCTTGATCAGGATCAGATGAGATCGATCTCCATGTAAGCGAAAAGACATGGAGGAGGCTCCCGTCTCGACCGTCTCGACGGAACATCTCGGCATCAACCGAATGGAGATTCTCCGTGCAACATGTGATGAGATCCAGAGTTCTCAACTTTGGCATGCATGGGTGTGGGCCCTCAAGAGTCGACTTCCTGTCGGTTCATCCGTGTCACCCGAAACCATGGAGTGCCTAAGCATAATGATGAGCGTCCAAGATTTGCCAGCCTGTTCCGGCGATCCGGACAACAGGTGCTGCACTTGGGTATAGATCCGTCATGGGTTCAAGGTATCAGCCCATGCCGTCTGATCCAGGTCGCTGACTCCACCTGCGGAAGCTCTGGTCCCGAAAGTACAATATAGACCTTGGCGACATAACAGTAGGGGCCGTAATACTGCATTTGGTAGTTACGAATGTGAATCGCTACATAAGACAGAGAATATCCAACTTATCCGTAGTAAAAATCTAGCTTTGTATTCTTCGCAAGCCAGAACACCGGAAGCAAAGTGAGTTCCAAGAAGAGCTTATGGGCTGCATTAGGGAGTACCTAATCCAGCACAGACGGCGTTACTAGCCAGCTGCCCAAACATCCCCCTCTTCCCCTCTGGTATTGCGCCACCATTCACTCTGCCGAACCAATTCCCCATCCTCACCACCAAGAAGACCCCAGTATTTGCGGATGAACCAAGGCCGGGCCTCCCAGCTCCGGGAATCCCACGGCGTTCCAGACGATGCTTTGCCTGTGGCACTGTTCCGATCTCTCCTGCTAAGGCCTGCACCTCCCCAGCACACGAGTGCATTGAGGAGGTCGAGAAAGAAGGGCTCCTCATCGATGACGGCAGCACTTTTGAGGAGGTTTCTTCTGAGTGTGGGAAAGGGCAATATGTCATAGCATGAGTGGTGTGGGATCGTGATCTGTTCCTTCGTCGGCCTCAAGTCCGGCTTGAGGGTCTTGAAGATACTCTGCACTGTACGCACCACGCCGTCCGCAGCCTCGGTTTTGCCACTGGTGAAGTGGTTGGTACCAGGACCTGGGCGGTAGAACGGAGACTGGTGGCAGTCCTCGCAGAAGTCCGCCTGGCTTATCCCGATTTGCAGGCAGTTTGCCCACATCGCCGAGATGGTGCACAGCGTCTCCATGTGTAAGGTGTTCATATGAGGATCCGCCGGAAGCACACTCTCCTCTATTCTGACAATCTGAACGCCTTCGCAACTGTCCGGCTTGCCCGGCTTCCTGGATCGGATCTCAATGTGGCGCACAGAGCAGCCGCAGTTGAAGTAACTCTCGTACCACAGTTCATCTTGGGTTTTAGTCCTGTCGTAATTGGTCCTGGTAAGATAAGAAGGATCTATGAATGTTGGAGGGTCCCAGAATGAAAGATCCGATGAAGCCTCCTCCGTGGTAGTGGGAACCAAGAGGTCCGAGGGATTGGGCGAGGGTGCATGCGTCCCTTGCTCATTGAGCGTCCCTTGCTCATTGGAACAATCCGGTGAGACCCAGACCTGAGGTGCTGCATCAGGCGGTGAGGTCTGGTGGCTGATAGGGGTCACGGGTAGGGCTCCTCCTGCTCCTCCTGCTCCTCCTGCTCCGAGCTCTGCTGTCGTGTTCCTGGCGTTGGCCACCGACGCTGCCAAGGTCTCAAGGTCGTCCAAGCGCTTGCGCAGCTTGTCTCCTGCGAACAAAGCTCAGCATGAGATTTGAAGCGAGCGCCAGAATGAGCGGTACGACTTACTATACTTCTTCTGGGCCTGTACATTCTGCTGGCGTCTCTTCTCCGGGTTCCGACGGACGACTTTCCGCTTCTCTTTCCCGACGCCAGCCTTCCCCGTATCCATTTGGGTGAGTCCACTCGCTTGCATGGGCGCTGCGTCCGACGACGATGTTGCAGTTGCTTGAACCATTTTTGCTGTGCTTCAAATGGCTGACATGAGATGGCCAAGTGAAGAAGGACATGTGCGCAAGGATGGAAATGGATCACGGCGGTGGAGACGACCTCTGATCGATGGGATGGCTGACGTCAGCCACTCCCGCCGGAAGGATTAGGCCGGTCCGGGCTAACCCCTGCCCCGGCCGTAACCGTTGCCCAGCAACCAACCTTGAACAGGGGAAACCCCCAAGTCGTCACTTCCTACCAACTTGACTCTATTATTTCATAATGCTCCTGCCTTGCCCCACACTACATCGTAGCGACGCGCCACAACAGATCACAAAAAACCACTCTCATGACTACCCAGCGAGGCACCTTGATCGTTTTGGCTTGGCTGCGCGACATCCCCAATGCCTACGAGCAAGCCCCGAGCAGAGTCAAATTCGCTCTAGACGAAGGAGAGTCCAAGTCGAAACAGCAGCAGCCCCAATTCAAGGGTGACGGTCAAGGACGAAGGAAGAATACGACCCGGAAGAGAAAAAGGGAGCCTCTAGCAGAGCTCATCCCCACGCAGAATATGATCAACACGAGATCACGCAGAGGGGTCCGCGCTGGTGGCAATGCTGGACGAGCGCCGAGGGGACAGAGGTCATTCGGAGCTGGGCGAGGCTCTGGAGACATGAGGAGGGACCAAGGACAAGAGGGAGAGCCTCATGAAGGAAGTGATCGCGACACCGACGGCTCGCTCGACAACGAACCAGACAAGACGCCTCGTGCCACATGGACTGTCCCAGTCGTTGGTCCGGATGAGAGCCCTAGCAAAGGCAAGGCGCGTGCCCGGTCCCAGCCCACGGGAGGTACAGCTTATGCGCAGGCTCTTTCGCATCAAGCTGCGGATGATGATGATGCACCGCCATCAGTGGTGTTGCCGAGGGCGTCATCTGGACAACCGCTGCCACTTTTCCCAGTGTTAAAGGCCCCGTCCGAAGCATCTTTCGCTGCCAGCCGAGCAACCAGACCACAACAACGGAAGCGAAGTCCTGTGCGAGGTATGGCAGATCTCCTGTGGGCCGACAAGCCGGTAAGGAAAGCGCAGGTCACTCGGCTTGAGAACCTGCCCCAAGATGTCGGTGGACTGGTTAAGAGGATTCGAGAGATCAAGGCTGGCAGACATGTTGTTCCCGGGTGCATTCATGCCGAGGTGGATGCCAAAGTCGCTGATCATAACGCCCTCGACGAGCTCCTTGAAGACAGAAATCTGTGCGACACCGAGACGGATAATAGGCTCGCATTCCTCTCGGAATTGCAAGTCCTCTTCGAGATCATGAAGCAGACCAGCAGGGCCAAGGACAAGGTCTTCAGCGAGGCGCATTGGAACTCACGCATCCACTCGCCAGTCCTCCAGGCCGCCCTTGAGGTCTGCGAAACACACCCCGAACACCAAGGTTTGAACGGCAAGGTCGCCTTCTTTGATGTAACATCTGCTACTATCACGCCTGCCTGTGTTCCCATGCATGGGGGTGGCGATGAGTTACAGGCCAAGGTCGTCGACTACTGTATTGCCCTCTGTGATCGAGAGATCGAGCAACTCGCAATACGTGCCATCGGGCGCGCATCCACTTCTGCCTTCTTTTCTTCCTCCACTGCTGCGTCTGCATCCGCGTCTGCATCCGAGACCGCATCCGTGTCAACTGGTTCTCCTGGGAAAAGACAAGGCGCAAGAGCTGCAGCAGCCAAGGTCCTCAACTCCATCAACCATACCGAATACGACCCTGTTCGTCTCAGCCCGATCTGCGTGAGCATCGAGACTAAGAAGCACGATGGCTCCGAGGACGAGGCCACGGCTCAATTGTCCGTATGGGTCTCTGCACAGCTGCTGCGGCTGCGCCAGCTCCTCGACCTGCCATTGTCCGAGTCCGTTGGCATCACCCTACCCCTCTTGCAGGTCGCAGGAAGCAGGTGGTATATCATGTTTGCCGTGGAGACGGCGGAGCAGATTGACCTGTTTACGTTTCCTGGTGAGATCGGTAGTACGGAAACCATGCTCGGATGTTACCAAGTGCTCGCTCTGATCCGTGAGCTGGCTCACTGGGGCCGAACAATCTTCCGGAATTGGGTGGTAGAGAACCTTGGTTAAATCTATTCAGCTATACACCGAGCCCCGTATTCGCCATCAATCTTTGCTTCTTCACTATCTCAACCTCGCGCACTGGATGGAGAATCCTTCGCTTGGACATGGACATTGCGTTTCGGGACCTTTTGGGTATCACAAAAATGCACCGAGGGCTTCCTTTCCTTGTCTTGAAGGTGGACTATCTCCGCCCCACACGTTTCAGCCTACGCACGTAGATGCGGCCGTGAATCAGAACGCCAGCGGGAGACGAGGTGCTTTGCGAACGATACTGGGTATGTCAGTTTGGGGTGACGGAAGCCCGCGACGTGGAAGACTAGAAAAGGTCGTTTGAAGGCAACGTCTTTGGTAAATAACACTATTGGTCCCAGACCGAGCTTGCTCGGCGATATGGGCTATACCGCAGGCTAACATAAAAATTAAAAAAAAAAAGGTATTAGGATTAGGTATACAATCATGCCTGTACAAAAGCCCAGAGGAGATGATCCAGGAGGCGGCACCAGACGGCAAGATGGGGAAAATCAGATACTTCATCGTTACTGATGATGGGGGAGAGAGTTTTTGGGCAAGGATAGCAGGTATGAGAGAAGAGGAAACATTGGACAGATGCAGACGAACGACATGTCAGAAACATGAGGGACAGGTTTTCGTTCGCATCGCTGGCGGAGTGAGTATAATAGCTAGATAGATAATCTCTTAGATCTTGACATTTGCAACCTCAAAGGTTTGAACCTCGTTCTTCTCAAAATAGGACCAAAACTTTGTGCCGCTCTGCACGGTGTCGGACGGGGAAGACACGTATTGATCGCCACTGCTGATCTGCGTGCTCCAGCGCGGAATCACCTGTCCGTCCTTTCCGGTTGTCGAGAAGCTCGACAGTTCGAAGTTGAGGTACTGGGCATCGCCCCAGTTGACGGCCACGATGATCAGCTTCGAGCTGGTGGCGTCGTACGCCGCGACGACGTGGTCCGCGCCACCGTCGAGAATACGCATGCCCTCGCGGATGTGACGGGTGAACTGTGCTAGGCAGAAGTACTTCTGGGTCGGGGAGCTCAGGGTCAAAGCGTTGTTGTCGCCGGCGATGAGTCCCCAGCCACTGCCATCGATGGCCTGCCAATATACCCAGCCTGTCGGATGGAGCCATCTGAAGTCCAAGATCAGGTTGCTCACGAGACTGGACCCGGTGGCATCGCTGTCGCCGTACTCACTGTTCCAAAGAGCGAGACCGGCCTTGGAGGTGAGATTGTACAAGCCGGCCCGATTCCCCTTGGCTCCCTCATATCCGTGGACGTTAATGCGACCCACGTTCTTGAGGGCGGCAGATCCAAGATTATTGAATGTTGAAACCGCGAGGTCGTATGTTTCTTCATCGGACGCAGAGACGATGGTTGAGGACAAGCCGCGAGCGTTGAGCTCAGAGCGCAGCAAGGGGATGACCGTTGCTTGGGTGGAGACATCGAAATGACACCCCTCCTGTGTTCCCGTTGTCCCCACCCCTACCAACTATTCGTCAGCGGCAAGTAGCGAGTCTGAGGAGGATGCTGCTTCAGGCTCGGAGCGGTGTCTCAGGAGGAGGAGATGGCGGTCTGAGGGAAAGGACGTACAGTAGTCGGCCGAGGGCTCGTTGAAAGGCTCGACACTCTGGAACGTGATGCCCCAGTTGCTCTTGGCATACAACGCAACCTCAGCCAGGTAATGGGTGTGGTTGGCGTAGTTCCAGCTCTGTAGATTGTCGGATGATCCATCATTCGAGCCCGACGGGTTCTTGTTCACCAGCATCCACCACATGGGAGAATTGCTGAAGAGTTCAAGGTGGTTGGCGCCTCTCGCAGCGGCTTTCTGAAGTAACGAACGCTGGTTGGTGTCGACGTCCCAGTGCCAACTGCTCGAGGTCGGGTCATCCGACGCCCAGTCCCACCAGTAGCCATCCATCTGCCGGGAGGTGGTAATATCTGGGGATATGACCATCGAAGTGTCTTTGTAGGTATTGTTGCTGCAAGCGCCGGCATTGTACCGGGCAATGTTGAAGCCCAGCCCTGGAAGACTCACCGAGTTGTACGTCGTCGTGGTCAGACTGAAGAAGATATCGGCGAGGTCATCTCGGTTTCCAAACGCTTTGCCCCACCAAGCAAGCGAGACGCCCCAGCCTTCCCAAGTCCCCCAGTTCGACGCGGCGTTGATGGTCCATGTCTCGTCGGCGGCTGCTAGCTGGACCAGAGCGCCGACGACGACGAGTCTATGGAGCATTTGAGAATAGGTCAGCTTCATGTTCGTCATTGGGATGCCAAAATGCTGGACGAGTTAAGAGAGAAAGAAAGAGAGCATGTGCGTACCTAACCTTCTATATAGTTATAGCAACTGATGTTGGAGGTCGGTGACGGAAGTCGGTGACGGAAGGGCATTCCGTGAATATGCCCGGGACGTCGGAAGGTCAATAGGGCTGTTTGACAACGGATGGACACTCCGTGACCCTTTCTGGAAGGCGGGAATTACGTGCAGGAGACAAGGGATGGCGGAAGAGGTTATGTGGAGGTTATCTGGAGGTTATCTAGAGGTTAACCTAGAATCGCTACTAGCGTCGCATTCGACCAAAAATGACTTTGAATTTCAGGGGCAGAAGCCAGCTCGGGAAGGGCCGCGTGCCGGACGCGAAAGACGGACAAAAAGAGTGAACTAAGGAATTGCTAGCTACCTTTAATGACTATTAGACCTCTAAGGTAAGAAAATTAAGCTTTACTTCTCCGCTTCCCTCGCCTGAACCTGACCCTCTAGACTCTAGACAGCACTGCATTTGATAAATATATATCGCAGGATTCTTTAAGCATCGCTAAATGACACGTACGTGCCTTAACGACTACTGCGGCCGCCTCTGACAATTTCCTTTATAATATTCACATGCTTTAAGACCGGAGATAACGATTTATGCCGTAAATAGATACTCAGGATATAGGTCACATTTACCACTTTACTGAACAGCGAATACCACCACAACTCTCCCTTACTTCACGGGCAGTAGAGAGAACGATCCGTTTTACGATAGAAAGAAGACCAGTAAGGCTTTTCTACATGTACGCAGTACACGCGGCACCGCTAACCAAATTTGGTTAGTAACCTGTGGTCACTATTACAGCGATTTTCCTACGATCATCCTTCTATTGCTTCCATCCTTAACTCGCGAGCTTCAAGCTGCCAACATGGTTGCCAGACCTCCTGCTTTACTACCTGCGCTCGCGGCCGTTATTGGCACATCATCGTCTACACTCCATCCACTGCCCAAACGTGGCCCAGACGGACTCGAGCCTCGAATACGCATCCTCCACCCACACTACGACGAGCCGCACGACATACTACTCGTATTCCGAGGTGTTGATGCACTTCCCGCCGATCACAAGGATAAAACGAGGCGTCCAGATCCGTATAGCATCGATGCTGGCGTACACCATGCCACTGTGCTGCATGCATGCGCCATAATAGCCGGCAACGCCTTCGACAGAGCGTCGTTATCACGCGATCGGGATGGTAATGACCCGGTACTCTCTACTGTCTCTATGGATGGTATCTTAGAAGGTGGCGATTACTGGCTTCAAATAACCGATCCCCTACGCTCATCTTCGCCCTCGGCGCTCTCTTCCCCGTACCTTGTTGTCGCCAGCTTCTCCGACTGGCGCTTTCCCCATCGTCCACTTCCCGAGGAGTGGCTGGCTCCGCACAAGCCACCAGCTCACGAGTTGCCACCATCAGTAATGCAACCGGGAGACATCGTCCACATGATCGAGAAGCAGCGGTCTGTGGCCGAGCCATGCCGCATCACCGGTCATCGCGGCGCGACAGAGTCCGCCCATCTTGTCCCGCAGGCCATGACGGAATGGTTCGTATCGAACATGATGGGGGAGTATACTCGGCAGAGCGCCGGAAACATCAACGATGAGGCAAACCGCCTAACACTTCGCGCCGACCTACACTATCTCCTCGATCGGCAACAATTCGTCTTCGTTCCAAAACCCGTGCGACCCACTCCGTCCTCTACCGTCGACTCCGCTTCCACCACCTCGCCCGCTATCCCGACCAATCCTATCCGCCCAGACTATGCACTCGCCGTACACGTCCTCGAACCTACTCAAGAGCTCGAAGTGGTCGCTCTGTACCATAACCTCTCCTTGCAAGTGGTCTCGGAAGAATACCAAGGTGCTCGGCGATTCCTCTTTGCACGCTTTGCATATGCTATCTTCGGCTTACTGCAGCCTTTCCTGGAAGCTACTAGGCGGTACGTCCTGGTCGCCAACGACAGCACCGAAGAGGCCAGATTTCCCAACCGGTCAAACTCACTCGAAGCGAAGTGGATGAGCCCAAGCGAGATGCAGGATCGGGCAAGACAGCAAAAAGATCTTAGGAGCCAGAGTCGCTCACGCAAGCGGTCTGCGTCTCAGCGAGATGAAAATAGTAATGTTATTAACGGATCAGAGCATGAGAGCCGGCGGCGAAGAATGACCCCACCCTGCGAGGAACACGACCCGTTAGCCAACGACGTGTCGCGGTGGTATGATCAGAATCTGGCGCCGCGTCTAGTCGTGGAGGACGAGATGGACCCATTGGCGAATGACGTGTCGAGATAGCACGACGAGAAACTTGCGCTAGGCTCCTCCGATAATGAGGAGGACGCGTTGTCGAGCGATATTTCGCGGTGGTATGACGAGACCCTGGCGTCACATCTAGAAACGGATGACGATGACAGGGACTGCGATCAAAAGGATACAGGGCGAGGCCGGTCAAGATGGCGCAAGGGAGACAGGCCTCCAGAGTTGTCCGACCACGACCCGCGTGAGAAAAGCCTACCTTCAAACTCAGCTACCAGGTCGTGATATTCGCAGTTCTCCGATCACATCGACGAAGGCGGTGAGCAAGCAGGTGCCGAGAACCCACCCGGGCTATCTGCCTCTTTCAGTACGGACTCATCCTGCCGTGGGCCGCGGGCACTCGGGTCTCGTGAATGTCGTCACACTGAGCAATATGAACATATTGACGCTTCTATTCCTACCATCCAGAGTCACGACAGATCATTGTCGGGGTCAGCGGGCTCGCCTCTGCCGCCTGATCTGGGGAATTTCCGTGATAAGGGCACGACCTCGACAGATTCAGGCACGCGGAAAGCGGGTGAAACCAACGGGGACCACGCTGTGGATCGGTAGAGGCTGAAGTGCAAAATTTGGCTCTAGCACATCTCCACCATCGGCTGCCTGCCCACAGTGACTCGTCACAACATCACCTCGCCGGAACCCATCGAGACGACATTGCAAACGTGACACCAACGTGCGAGACGGCGGTCAGTGGTTGTCATTCTGTTTGCTTGATTACTAGCTAGCTAACTACCTACATCGTTCTTTGAAATTGCTATTCTTTCTCCTGTAATTCGCATGCCTCACGCTTTGCAAGCATCTCGCACCTTGGCTGCGATGCGAGCCGACCGTCGGATGCCTCTCATCGGCTGGTGCAGACCACCTCTGAATGCATTTATGCTTGCGGCGCTTCGGCTGTGCGCTCTGTGCTGTGAGGGCTGCCTTACCTGCAACGCAATAAACTTAGTAAGAGCGAGGCAAGGCGCTATAGGGTGTTACTATAAGCGAAGGACTTATGCTGACTTTTACGCTTAGCCTGCCCTTTAATAAACCTTGCCCAGCCGTCCACTATGCCGATGCTATTACTTTCGTTACTGTCGTCACTATTGTAGTCATCCAGTACGAAGCTGCTCGAGTTCTGGGCAGCTAGAGTCTGAGGCTCGGAAATATAACGAGACTCGTTTGGCACCTGGCCATGAGCTGGAGCTGCGGTTGTGTATGCTATTATAGTGTAGGTCTTAGTTAGAGTGGTAACCCTGGAATAAAATTGTCGAGATGATTTAGAGGAAGAAAAAGGGAACAAAAGGGGCCGGAGGTAGTAAGGGAGTGCGGCATTCTATAGATGCTCAGTCCATCTCTCACGCCGCAGTAACGATTGGTCGAGGCTGCCACCGCAGTCGTAACGTCTGCCAGCAGAAACGTCCAGCAGAGACGTCTGCAGAAAATTATACCAGTCTGCCAGCAGAGACGTCTGCAGAAACGTCTGCCAGTCTGCTAGCAGAGCGAAGGAGTTGCTTGCGCGGGCACAGGAGAATAAATTACAGGTACAATAGTGATGTACTAGAGGACGGGGGTCTAGGGAGGAATGCTTAAAGAATAGTACGGCGGAGAGAGAGCGCATGCTCAGTCCCTAAACTCAATCGAAACACTCGCCTCAGCAATACTCTCCTTCAGCGCTTCCTCCATATTACGCAGCTCGTACTTCACGAAATCCTCCATATCGACCTTGATGCCTGTCACCCTGTCAAGGGCCGCGTATGTGCACTGGCAGAGAGATCGCATGGTGGCAAGGCAGGGTGTTCCTGGCAAAGGTGCTATGGGTCTTTGACTTGCAACTGGTTCCTGGGCAAAACATGAATCTTGACAGGGACTTGAAGGCGTGGGGAATCTTTGAAAAACCGACTTTCAATGTCAGGTTCGTGCCGGTATCGCGTGAGTGAGCGTAGGGTGGTTCTTTTCAAGACCGTTAAGCGGGCCAACGGCGAAAGAGACAATTTCGGGGGCATGTTGCTGTCCTGAAGCCAGTAGTCGATGATGTTGATAGCGAGCAGAAGTGCGGGACGCAGGTGTCGGGTTCTTGAGGACTGTGAGATTGAGGAGGGACGGCAGTGTATTCAGAGTCGGTTTTATGGCCCTGTGCTATCGAACAGATGGCCTAACGCGAGGGTCCCGGGAAGTAGAGGCCGGGGAAGCTGTTGTTTCACGAAGTCACCGCTGTGGGTCATGATTGCGAGTCTGAAAGTGCATCTTCGAGCAGGCAGCAGTGGGAACGCCCCTCACTCACCCTCTAATTGCTAATCCGGGGCCGTTGTTGTGAACGTTAGTGTGCCTTGTGGTGCGTAGGCAGAGCGATGTACCTAAATCTGTAGTGCAAGCTCCGCACCTAAAGGTGACCGACCTCTTTTGGCGCCCACCCCTCTCATGTAGTAGGCTCGGGAGAATATATATAAAAACCCCTCGACAGACCCTGTGCGTAGAATTCCACTTCTCATCGCTCCAGAGCAAGCCTCTCATACCATCTAGATCGTCAACGGAGTCTCAAAGTAAACAAAACAGCTTCTAGTCACCCCCGCCTTAGTCTCGTCTTCGCCATAACAATGGTCTTGTGGAGCGGCAAGACAATCATTCAGGCCAAGGGGTCTTTCTTGACTGAGGATTTCGAATGGCCAGGCAGCAGTATCGATTTACAACCGCCATCGTTACTCAGCACCTTTGCCATCTGTCGCGAACGTGCTGGCCCACAGCACGGAGAACATCATCCAAGAGACCAACCGGAATTCACGTGCACAGGATGTGATGCGACGCCCGTGAACGACGGTGAGGGAATATAAACGAAGGTGGCACACCTGAAAGAACACAAACCCGGTGCTGTTGTCTCATTAAAAGGCTAGTATGGATCATAAAACGCATGAGTCCTTTTTCATAGCCCACTCTAGCGCCCGAGGCGCGGTGGCCAATTCCATCCCCATATGTCCCTTAAATAAGTCTAATGAACTGGACGAGATCTTTGATGTTCGAAATCTTTAACTCGATGGAATCGCCGATCTACTGGAATCTCTGCCAAGGCATAGTGAAAGAGATGAGGTATCCGCAACAGAAGGAACTCCACTAACATTTCGCTGGCCGCGCGCCTTGCTCTGTTCCACTGTTTTCTTGATAGACGATTGAAACTCATCGCGGATCGTAGAAAGATTTGCGTTCCCTTCATCCATGGCCAATCTCGGGAAGCTGGCAACGCGGCGGTCCAGCTTGGCTCGCGATTCTTTGATGCAACAGATCTGTGAGCCAAGTCAGCGATCTGCTCATCTCTTCATAGTGAACCTGACGAGACGAAGGGAATTACACTCATTCAGTATTGCATGAGACCACTTGGATTCATCCCATCCCTCGTTGGGAACCACAGCTTCAGCTGAGATTGCAGCCTTGTTCGGTACAGCTGTCATCGGGACCTTGGATAGGAAGCCCTTTGGCGAGTTGAGTGGACGAAATCGCTTCCGACTCCTCGGTGAGGTGTAGGGTCGCCATCTGGAGAAGACGTTGCCAGGCTTGCCATAATATCAGTGGCCTTTTGATCGGACTCGTGAGAGATAAAGGAGTGTTACAAGAAACCACTGATGATACCCCTCAGGTAAGCACAGGCTGCATGCAGATATTATGCACTTTGCCTGGCCTAGTGCCGCATCAAATGGACCACATTTACCTTTTTTTAGGCCTAGGGCCCGATCCGCTGACTTGTCGCTGTCTCGAGCTATTAGCACGCCTCGGTCCCTTGTTCCGCAGTCTGTTACGGGGTTCCCATGCAGCTTAGCTGCTACTCATGGGCACCTGTCGCTGGGAGGTATAGTGGTGGAAGGCACGGCGGGCACGGCCAGGGTATAAATAGCGAAGTGGTGCAGACCCGGACAGAGAGTTTAGCTTTCTCTCTTCATCATGAATTACCCCCAGTTCGGCTGGCCGAGCCACAGAGGCCCTCACGAGTAGGGAACAATCCAACATCGCTAGCCCTGAAACATTGTCAACGATCTTCCATGAACAGAGCACCCGCGCCTACGACAATCGCGCCGTTCGGAGCCTTATTCTGAGAAGGCTGTTGCCAATCCAGAAAGTCCCGCCCCTCCTTTTTGCCATCCTTGCGCTTCGTCCATGCCAGTTTGAGGAGGATCTGGCGATCAGAATCATCCAAGCCCTGACCGTTACATCCTCCGATGGTCTCTTGGTCTCGGGGTCCTGAGATGGAGGGTGTAGATCTGGCCAGTCGATGAACTCGGAAGCCTCAGTGTAGTGTGTGATCTTGGGACCTCGCCTCCTGGCTTCCACCTAGGTATCTAGGACTTCACGAAATTCTCTGATAGAGTGATCAAGCCGCACGCTGGGGTGCTGAATCCATCTGTTTGGGTTCGTAGTTTGTCAGTCACACGTCTTTGCAGGCAGATCTCAGGTTACGGACTCTTTCATGTTTTGGACGTCCTCGGGCTTTTGATTTTCCCAGGAAACCTCCTTGAAACGTTCGTCCCTCGTGATTATCTCGTACAGGGTGAAGACTGTCCCTTTGACATCATTCCTTTCGTCCCAATATCGTGCATAACTATCCAGCCGATGCGGATATCCTATCCGAGTCGCCCAGTTGAAATAGAATATCGTCAAGTCATCTGTCTCGTGGTCAACAAGCAGGTTTCGTGGAGCGACGTCCTGGTGCTGTATTCCGTATTTGAGGTTGAGATCATCGATGACATGGAGAAGTTGCCTGAGCCACTTGAGCTTGAAAACACGCGTGGAGTCTGCCTCGAGTGTTCCGCCTGGGATGAACCGCCTGGTGAAACTGACCAACACCGGGCGCGCCCGTCTAACTTGTCCACGACGACTCTGTCGAATGGTGCAATGTTTGGATGCGATGGTAGGCGCATCCATATGTGAAATTCGTCCCAGCGATAGAACATGAACTGTTGCAGGAAGTAGTACTTGAAGACAACCCTCTGCCTGGTTCCACCTTTCTGTGTCGCTGACACTTGGTTGTTGTGGCACATGAGGTTGACATTTGGGCCGAGTCGGTCGATCTCTACAAGGTTTGCGCGATGAATTGTTCGGACATCCTGAAGAACTGCCACATCCTCTAAAGCTGGATAGTACGTGCAGAACGTCTCGTCCACATCGGGATCGTTTGAGGTGGAGATCAGTTGGCCATCTGGAGACACATGGATGGCATATATGTTAGGCTGAAGCCCATCGATATGTTTTCGAAGGTGTTCTAATACAATTGTCAGCTGATGTGCCATTCCCAGTATACTCGAGGACAAGAGACACACCTTCTGCTACCTCATCCTCTCTTACTTCATCATCCATGTTCACGGAGACGGTGCGACGTTGGACCCAGTCCAAGACATCCCATCAACTAGGACCGCCAGGTGTGATGGCGCCACCGAATGCAAGGAGTCTGAAAGTCTCCTCGATCATCTTTCGTATGAAGCTTGCATTGGACAGAGGGAACAGTTGCCTGTGGGTAAAGCGGTGCTTCGCTCTCTGCGGCTGAGTGTTGGTCACATCGGTTTGTCGTTGTAGAGGCAACTTTGAAAAAGCGCGGGGCGAGTGGATGGAACAGGGAGCATTTGACTTTACGCACTGCCCGGCTCTAGAACCCAGCAACAAAGATTTACTTGGGCAGACCCTGTGACGCTTGCGCCGTTCGATACCCGCCAGCTTAATTATTGGCGCCTAGGAGAGGCGCAGGCGGTTCAGCCCAACGCACCCAATTATAGGTAGCTGGTGTGCGGCGCAAGCTCTGCTGTTCCAGGTGTTTTTGGGATCATCATGAGTGGTAGACATATTCCATGGCCCATTTTATAACCCATTCTGATGACCGACTTCAAGGCAGATCAAAGATTAGCTTTCCTTCTAGTAATACCGCCTTATTAGAATAGAACACAAGAGAATTAATTATCACGCTGGTCATACGGCGTGCATTAATGACATAAGAATAACTTGGCAACGGATGTAACTGCGACACCGATACCACTTTGCAAAAAGCGAACGCTCAAAGGAGAAATAACTCCTGACAATCATTCTCCTACACAGTTTCCGACGCACATAGCAAAATCATAGCGCGATCCAAACCCCTGCAATTCCAAAGATTTTGTTAAAAGATAGACTAAGTGGTTGTTGTTCTTCAAGCTGTTAACATAGCTACAAGAACTGTAACAGTTTCCTTCATACAATAGAGGATGCTTCAAAACCCAGCACCCAAGATGACCATACAGTGCCGTTCGCAGTAAGAGAGCAAAACAATAAAAGATAGACTAAAGCCCCATGAACATTGAATCGAGTTCAACGCCATGCCTAGGCCCCCACCAAAGACAAAACATCTCGTTTCTCAGCAAGCAGACCCGTGTCCGGTCGGTCACCATTCCATCATGAGCGCCCTCTTTGTGTTCTTGTTCACAAATTGCTGGCACTCATTGTTCCGGTCCGTTGCCGCACTCTTGCTAGCCAGCGGATTGCCGGCGTTGGTAACGGTAATGATCTTGGTTGCCGCATGCTGTGTGGCCGCGCACTTGCCACTTGACCATGTTCCGATGTTCTTGAGGACATCGTCGTCTTTGTCGTCATCAATTCTGCCGCCAGCTTTCTTCTCTTTCAGTACTTCATCTTTTCCTTGAAGGTTCTTGCCGTTGTAGCTCGAGACGTAATTGACCCTGGAGGCGAGCGTCTCTCCGGCCAAGAGGACGGCGGCAAGGGCGAAAATATTGAACTGCATGGTGGAAAAGCTAAGTAGCCGTTGTGCGATCTGTTAGTGACAATTCCTACTGCGCAATCAACGATCTCGGGAGCAATTGTGACCAATCATACCGGAAAACGGTAATTTCGTAATGCTGTATGTAATGCGAGCTTCAGACGACAGATGGGGATTCTTGAAATAGGTTGATGGTTGCAGGCTAGTTGCTGTGTATGTGTATCGATGAGCAGGTGAATAAGTATTGATGGTTGTGATACCAAGGGAGAGCCGATGATGACCGGTAGAGAGCGTCTCCTTATATATCTGCCTCTGTCTCTATGTCTCTATGGCCTACTATCCAACTTCACGATCCCCTGCCTGCGCGGTGGTCGAAGGCGCGGTCGAAGGAGCGGCCGTATGTGATCCATCCATGGTCAATTGAGGCAGCAGCCCCTCGAGTACAGTGCGATTGAGGCCCTGGTGGCCATGTCTGTAGTCAATACCGTCTTCAAATGTCTATTTTTACAGTACGCCTCTTTGTTCTCATTGGTGGCATGAAGTGAAGATCATGCTAATTATAGGCATATCGAATTTATTTGGCCGTCCTTAAGTACGTAATATGGTGCGATTAGCATCCTGGCCTGTCGGGCCGTGCTTACGTGCAGATGGAAACTAATTAAATATAGGCACCAACTCCACTGCGGCCTAAAATTAGGCAGCCGTGCTTACTGCACTACAACTTATGTAAGCTGTACGGCGCTGCGGTGCAGCGACAAAAGGCTCTTGTGACTCCACACATGAGATTATGCTGCTCTTTTGAAAACCTTGGATCTCAATCAGAAGTCGATGTTTCCGCAGATTTCGAACCGCAGATTTCAAAAATATACTAGAATCATGTCATTACAGACTACCCCCCATTCAAACTTCTCTTTATACCCAGAACTTCCACCCGAACTACGTATCCAAATTTGTCGGGCTGCGCTTCCCGACCAGCTTCCACCAGCCCTCTACCTATACAAACGAGGATGCTGGGGGCCCCGCTACCTTACAGAAGCCGACGTTGGCTACGAGTCTGATAGCACTGACGATAATTTGGTTCTGGAGTTCTGCTTTCAAAAGCTAGGTGTCGCCCGATTCGATATTTCCATCGCCGCCATTACTAGCGAAGCCCGCGAAGTCGCCTTAACTTGGGCTGCCAAACAGGGAGTCGAGGTACAAGAGTCCAATCAGGCAGAACGGGCAGCCACCATTTATACGTGTCCTTTTCATCCCGAACGCGATATACTCTACGTACCACTGGACTGCTGGGATGATTTTTTCCTTGAGCCAACCAACCTGCCATTTGAGCTAGACGAACTCCTGGATAAGAACTACTCGATCCGGAATGAGGTCCGTCGCATCGCCGTGCCAGCAGCGCTACTACAACGAGATCGATCTTCTACATTTCGACTCGATGAGCTCATTGACTTTTTACCACATTTGAAGGTCTTATATGTGATCATGGATCCGCAGCCGGACTTTGATTGCTCGCCGGGAAGCGATGTGCCGTGGCGGTGGAAGGTCAGCAAAAACCAGGGAGGAGGCTGGGAGATGGTTTGGAATAACATTGCTAGGGGTTGGCACATCGTCCGGAGTGGCGGAGCGGCCCAGGAAACGGACGGTGGTGGTTTTTACCGGCGGTTGCTTAAGGCTGCGGAAGAGTTGCAGGAAGGATTTGAGCAGTGCGAGCTTGATTTTGAGATATGCGTGGTGCACACGGAAGCAGGAAGGGTGTGAGTAGACACAATTACAACACCGCGGCGCTAACGGTGGACGTATTATTTTAAACTTACTACAGTATCTTTATACATAAGTAGATTTCTCCCGATTCTAGTCCTAAAGCAACGGGTTTGGGGCAGATGTCCTTTAATGGATGAGGTCTAATACCCTCGGTTGCGGTTGTGCCGATACTTTATTTACAAGTTGATTCGAAGAGCCGCTGCAACAGATCGCCAAGACGCTTTAAGTAAGCAGTCTTTGCTCAGAAGTACGTCAGAACTTTATAGCTATCGCATAGAACTATATTGATAGGGACACGATTCCTGCCCGGCGGCGGCATATTTACGAAGCCTCGGAGTAGCGTTACTTAGGTATCTAAGTAGTGATACCTGCTTATATTATCTTCAACGGGTGCTAGGCTTTACTCAAAGTACTTAATATTATTACTTTAGTTACCTTATACCTTAAGCTATTAAGTATAAAGAAAATATTAATAATAATAATATTTAGAGTAAAGAGAGTAAAGTAAACTCCTTCACCCACTCCAGCAGATACATGCAGCCCGGGTTCACGCCTCAACCTTTCCAAATCGATACTGTCCCCAGTTCAGACTCCCTTCTGGGAGAGCCCAGATCCGTTCGCCAACATTCAAGCCTGCGGCCCCTGCAGCAACACAGATGGGAAGGATGTGCTCAAAGGTCGGGTGAGCCTTCCTCGCGAGGCTACTACTCAATAGCGACGACAGAGAGCCCTGGCGGTCTGATGGCTTGGTGGCAATGGCTTCTGTCAGTGCCGCTTCAAAGTCCGTGCTGTAACTAATCGGCCGGTCATTCATTAGCAAGAGAACAACACCGACTCACGGAGCCACCGCCGCCATTCAGCCAGGCAAGGGAGGAGATGCGTACGGCATGACCGCGCCACTTCCCCTTGACTTCCTATAATCGTGAAGATTGTGGACCGCCATTCCGGCGCCTACAATGAGTACGCCCTCATCGCGCAGGCTTTCGAGGGCTTGGCCCAGGCGGTAGTGCTTCTCCGGGTCCTCGTTGCCGTACAGCGAGAGCTGCACTATGGGCACGTTCAACGGATTCTTCTCGGGGTCAAATGCTAATGTAGCAGCAGATCAGCACCGCATCGATGAACAACACCCCGCATGTTCAGAGAGAGAGAGAGGAGGATTCACCAGCAATGAATCCCACCCAAACGCCGTGGTCAAGACCCCGCTTCACCTTCTGAACCTCAATGCCGGCACCCGCAAGATTGTCAATGACCTTCTGGGCAATCTCCGGGCTGCCCTTGTTCGGGTACTTGTACTCGTAGTAGTGTGGCGGGAAATTGTAAAAGTCATAGATGATAGGCGTCTCCTCGGCATAGTTGATGCTCACTCTGCTGGGCCCATCCTGCCAGTGCGCCGAGATGACGACCACGGCCTTGGGCTTAACCTTGGTCGTGATCTCACGCCCCGTCTCGCCGAGCTTCTTGAAGGCCGGATGCTCTCTGTTTTCCATGAAGTTGGGCCCGCCGATGCCTAGGAAGTAGACGGGCGTGCGTGAGGTCGATTCCGCCATGATGGGGGAAGTTTGTGCCGATGGCGTGATTGTTGAGCGGAGTGACCAGGGGAGGTCGCTGATCAGAAATGAGAAACGGGAATAAAGCAGGAAGATGGAGAGAGCAGCGATGGTCGACGCAAGGAATATAGACCCTGGGGAGAGGCTCGTTGCTCGTTCGGCGACGGTCTGGCGGGGCATGAAGCCGGCGGTTCGATTCTTTGCCAATCGTTGCTGTTTGCTACTTGCTCAACAAGGCCGTGATCGACTTGCACATGCACGCATATGCACTCCATATAGAAGGGGAATCCTTCATGATAAATGGCTGGCCGTTCTCGATGATCTTACAGCCGCCTTTGTGGTCTCCCTGGCTGACAAATGTTTGCGCGCGGGCTGATCAGGTACACAGGAACATACTGAGTACCCGCGCGGGAATGCTAGGTACTATGTACTATTCCTCGTTCCTGAGTCTGTGGCGCAAGAGAACCCGCGCGGGTTTAGAGGCCGCGCGCGCCATGTCTATAGGTCTCTGGCACGCGATGAGGCTCTGTAACGCGCGGAATACAGTTTCTGTTATTAATCATGTGTTTGGATGAGGTGGTATATGCCTCGCGAAAGCTCGCGCGCGGAACGTGTCATCTATCGAGGTCTCCGTCTTTGTGCACGTTGGCGTGGCAGTGGAAGATCTGCTCCATCTGCTGTTGGCAATCCCATGATATCTGCGCGCGGATTGCATGCTTTTGTCATCCAGCCTCGCCTGTCCGACCGAGAGTGAGCAGTGAACGAATGTTATAAAGAACACCACCCAAACTATTCTATTCATAACCCATAAGTTGCCAGTCATCTATCCACATCCTCCAATGTGCCTGCCATCCCTCAAGTCCCTGTTCTCCTCCCAGAAAGACCCCCAAAACAACCAAACCACCCCCTACAAATCTTTTCCTGAAAAGCCCAACATGTCCTCCTCCCCCGTCGTCCTCATCCTCGGTGCCGGCCCTCGCATCGGCGCCGCCGTCGCCTCCAAGTTCGCCACCAAGGGCTACCAAGTCGCCATCGCCTCGCGCAAGGGCACCGACTCGGAGACCCCCGAGGGCCACTTCTCAGCCAAGGCCGACTTCGCGGACCCATCGTCCCTCCCCGCGCTCTTCAAGGCCGTCACCGACAAGCTCGGCGCGGCGCCCAGCGTCGTCATCTACAACGCGCCCTCGCTGACCCCGCCGCCCGTCGAGGGCTTCGTGCTCTCGATCCCAGCCACGCGCTTCACCCACGACTTGAACGTCAACACCGTCTCGGCGTATGTCGCGGCCCAGGAGGCGGCCAAGGGCTGGGAGACGCTGCCTGCCGAGACCAAGAAGAGCTTCATTTACACGGGCAATATTCTGAATGTGGCGGTGCTGCCCGTGCCGTTGATGTTTGACTTGGGTGTTGGCAAGGCTGCGTCCGCGTACTGGCTTGGTGTTGCTGATGCTACGCTGTCGGCCAAGGGTTACAGGTGAGTTTTGAGTTTTGACTTGGGGAGAACTTTCGTTGTGCGCAGTGCTGACATTCGGTGTGATATCGCAGATTCTTCTACGCCGATGAGCGTACGGTTGACGGCAAGATCAAGGGCATGCAGCTGGATGGCCCTGCTCACGCTGACTTCTACGCCCAGTTGGCTGCGCAGGAGAGCCAGATCCCTTGGCACGCTACCTTCGTCAAGGACCAGGGCTACGTCAAGTTCTGAACACTGGCTGTTGTGATGGAGTGAGGTTCCAGGCATCCTGAAGTCAAATGTCTCATACTGCTCCAGTGCTTCTAGATGCCAGGTCCGGGCAGTTGAACGTGTTTCAAGTAATTAGGGATGTGAGATGGATTGAAGAAGTAAAACCATGAAATTCTGGATGTATTGTTTGTGACATGTTTGCGAGCCACATTTGTGTTGTAGATTGATGAATCGAGACTCGAGAGCACCAGATCCTAGGTACGTGAGCAGCAAGGAAGTCAGGGCCTCCGTCGCTCGCTCGATGATAACTACCAGTCGGGAGTAGGCCTGTCTCGCTCCATACAACCGCAAGATATATCTGACAGCTCGGGAAGGTTCGCGAAAAAGTGCCACGAAACATACCCATTGAATAAAAGGCTAGCTGGGTTGGGCTGAGAGCTCCGGGTCGAACAAAACGGCAACGTGCACTCTGCCCAAAGCTGCGACCTTCCCCCCTTCGTGTGAACTTTCCACGCCGTTTGGGAATTCATCAAGGTTCACCAGTAACATACGAGTTATTAATGATGACATTGTCCAAGGTTCCCACTATATTAAATAGATGGGCTGACTTTCACACCAGCAGCACCAAATTATCCTGACTCCCAAAGCAAGCAGCCAAGTCAAAGTTCGCCGCAAGCGCGGCCTCCCTATGGCACCACACATTCTCCATGATCTCCAATGCCTTCCTGACCGTGCCAAACACACTCGGCGGCTGCAGAGCCTGGACCATAGTCCGCACCCGCGTCTCCTGGCCCGGCTCCGCCAGACACCCCGCTACACAGAACGGCCACACCATGGTGCGCAGCAGCGCGGGCATCGAGATCCGACACGACAGCAGATCGAGGACTTGGTCGACGTGATGCCGTACGTCCACGCTCGCGGGCTGCCACCCGGACACGACGACGTAGAGGTAGGCGAGAGCGGCGTGCGCCCAGACGCGTGTGACGAGGGACGATTGCCCGCCGAGGGCGCTGGGGATGCTTCCGTGGCCTGTGGTGGTGGTGAACAGGTCGAGGAGGTTGCCGGTGGTGGAGGGGGAGAGGGTATGGGGTTGGGCTTCGAGCTGCTGGAGATGGTATTCCAGCCCGGTTTTGATGGGTGTAGCCCGGTTCACAAGCTCCATCACGTTGAGACTGCCGCTGATCTTACATTGCTTCTTCCAGTCGTCGAGGACAGCGATCTCTGCGACATATCTTAGTGCCCAGTTCTGACATCCCACCACCGCCTCTAGATTGATGGGGTTCTCGGCGGCGTCGCTGCTGTATTCCTGCCCGAGGAGGCTGTCATGGTACTCATACAAGGTAGGCCTCTCCTGGAGAACCGTGCTGGCGACGATATCGTCCAGGATCAGCAAGGCCGAGGAGAAGCGGAACGCGGCCTGTTCGGCACTGGGTATGGGAATAGGACCAGGTTCGATCCACGACGGCGGGCCCAGGCTGTGATAGACCTGGTTGAACTTCTCGCTCGGTGTCAGCGTCATCCCCCGGCCCTGGCTCTCACTCGTCTGTGAATCCAGAAGCTCTTTGAACAAGACACGCGCGGCGTTGAGA
The DNA here is from genome assembly GCA_003012965.1 of Juglanconis oblonga. Classification (NCBI taxonomy): domain Eukaryota; kingdom Fungi; phylum Ascomycota; class Sordariomycetes; order Diaporthales; family Juglanconidaceae; genus Juglanconis; species Juglanconis oblonga. The sequence continues at coordinate 34,261 of MUZH01004331.1, read as the reverse complement.
TGTGCACGGCAGTTGTTGAACCCCATGACGGCAATCTCGAAGCGCTGCACCTGCAGAATACCAGAGATAATCCTCACCGCCCCGTGCACATGCTTCGTGACACTTGACGTCTCGAATATGGAGAGCGACTGCCGCAGGACCCCGAACGCATCGCCCGTCTGCTCAAGCATCGTCTCCCAGATCATCTCGGCGTCCTGGATCGGCCGCGCCAGCGAGTAGAAATAAGAGCTCTGGCACAGCGTCGCCTGCCGCACAACGGGACTGCTAATCATCATCTCCAATATCCACGACCTCCCGCCCTCGAGGATCGACGGCTGGTAGAACGGGAATAGGAACGGAAACAGGTGCTCCAGATAGAACACCAGCAGCACCGTATCGGATCTCGCAAACGCCACGCTTCCCCGTGCAAACTTGCCACTCAGACTGCAGTCCTGCGCCCGGGACTGCGTGCCGCTGCCGCTGCCGCTGCCGCTGCCGCTGCCTGAGCTATACACGGAGGGCGGCGTTATGACATGGACGTCGGACGTCTCAGGGGTGTTGGCCATGGTGGCCATGCTCGCGTCGGCGTCGGCCTTGGCATCCTCGGCGCGAATTCCAGAGGAGCTGTTGTGCTCGACAACCGGTGAGACATTGGCGGGCAGCGGCGGCGGCACGTCTCCGCTACTGCTGCTGCTGCTGTAAGCCTGGGCCGCGCGGCGCTGGGCCGCGCGCTCCTTGACCTCTCGCTTCAGCTGCTCAGCCATGTCCTCCTGTAGCACGCCGCCATCCATCCACGCGGGCTTCGCGTCGTGGTTGTGGCATGTGATCAGCAGCGCTGTGCAGATGTCGCATACGGGGCGCTTCTCGTCGCATTTCTTGCGCCGCAGCCGGCATGTCCAGCATCCTTTGGAGCGGGTGGTTCTTGCCACGGGGGACCGCGTATCGAGATTGCTTAGAGCGCGCGGAGCTGGATGGAGAGCTAGATCCATGGCTTGGGCGGTGAGCGGGTTTGTTGGAACAAGGAGATGAACCAGCAGAGGTTGCTTAAGTGAACCCGCGCGGAGTCCGGACCGAGAGGGAGGGCAGCGTTGTTATACAGGAGCGAAGCGAGCGCGCGGGCTCGGTGGGACCATGGAGTGGATATGTCAGCATGTCTTGCACAAGCTGACATCTAGACGGATCAGGATAAGTGCAGGTGGCGTTATAAGCCGAGGTGACTAGGTGCCCTGGCGGCCTGGCAAGACCTGCGGCTGGGTGTTTGCGTGAGACGGGGATGGGACTCGGGATGCAAAGTTCTTTGGAGCCCTGATAACCAAAATTCACATTCCAGATGTCAGGAATACCTAGGTAATCAGACTCTAATTTGGCACTTGGGTATGTTTCCGGATGTTTCCGGATGTTGACCATCAGATGTCACTTCCAAGATGTTGATACCGTGGTTCCCCTGAGCAGCGCATATATATTGTGCTGGAAACTACTTTTTCCCTTTCCAAGATTATGGCAAGATGGTCCCAGGCCTACAATCGCCATTGTCCGAGCTAAAGTTGCCCTTCATGTCACATTCAAAGTAATTCCTTGATCGGTCAGCCGTCGGGACAAAACGTCAACGTTCAAGAACATGACGAATTGTGACAGTGACAACAAACTATTCTATCACATCTCAAGGCTCTGTGTTTCGTGCAGTCAGACGGAAGTCTCGGCGATGACAAGGCAAAGTGGCTTCATACGTGCTCCCCACGATAAACCCCTTGAAGACAATCTAGACTTGTGCGTAAGACAATATCTACCAAGGCGCTTTCATCGTTGTAATGATGGACAAGGATGACAGCGAAACGTCAGAAACCGGATCTTTGACATGTGCGACGAAGGAAGGAGATGCATTAGTAGGGAAGGATACTGCTGTGATCTACTCACCGCGCGGAGCCCTCGAGGATTGGTGAGCGGTCCGCAAAGTATCCTTAGTACTTACCTAGGTAGATAAAATACAAGGTCGCAGGGCAAAGCCATTCAGTTTGAAAATCCTCGCGCCATTCCCCTTCTCATTCCCATCACTGGCTCATCCAAATTTTGAAGCCAAGCGAACATGGCAAGTCTACTTGAGAGTCTACGACAGTCCTTGGGGGCAGCCGAAGGAGCCTCGCGGAAGGCTCTCCTAGGCCAGCTACATGAAATCATTGTCAGCTTAGAAACGCCAGAGGAGACTGCTACACGCATGTATGTTGCAGACCACCATCGGTGACCAAGTGTACTCGTAACGCTGACAATTAAATTTGAACTTGATATAGAGCATTATATGTGAGCAGACGCACGCCGCGGGCCGGTGAAGTGAGGAACAGTATTGACCTGCCGTAGCCATTGCAAACTTCGGCTGTCATCATAGGTCATGACTTGAAGATTTTTGAGACGCTGAGTGGCTCTGGTCCCAAGAGTCTCGCAGAGCTTCAGCACACCACTGGTGCTGACCCAACAACCCTCGGTACGTATGTTGGCTGTCAACTTACGCATTCCACTCTGTTTTTATAGGTAACAACTTCAAGACTGAAATCATGATAAATCAGGTCGCCATTTGAGATACATGGCCTCAGTGGGACTCATCCGCCAGTCTGGTGTGGACCTCTATGAGGCCAACAAGAAGAGCCGGAACTTGGCCACCCCAGAAGCAGCCATCATCTCGACACACTTGTATGCTGGCACCTGGTCCCTTGAACTTGGAACGTAATGTACTGATGACACCCTTCCTCCTCGACAGTTTCCAGAACTGCAGCCCTCTCTTCCATGAATTGCCAGCTTTTCTCCACAAGACGAACTACAAAAACGTCACGGACGGCAAAGCCACGGTCTTCCAGCCGGCATACAACACTGACCTGGACACATACACCTGGTTCTCCCAAAACCCTGTGAATAGGGGCTCCCTCATCAAGTACATGGGCCTCGAGGAGAAGAACAGAGGCCGCTGGCTGGATCTGTACCCTTTCGAACGGGAGACACAAGGCTGGAATGCCGATGAGCCGGTCTTCGTCGACATCGGTGGTAATGTTGGGTACTACTGCGCCAAGTTCAAGGAGAAATTCCCCAAGGTGCCTGGCCGTGTGATTCTACAGGATCTCCCGAGCACACTTGCCCATGCTTTGCTGACACCGGGTGTTGAGGCTGTGGGGCATGATTTCTTCACGCCCCAGGGGATCAAGAGTGAGTCAACAAACATTCTTACCCTTTTCCTTCCCGTCGAGTCTTTCCAAACAAGAGATACTAAGCCCATCGCAGACGCCAAGTTCTACCATCTCGGCTGGGTTCTTCACAACTGGAACGACGAGAAGTCCAAGGAGATTCTGGGCCACATCAAGTCGGCAATGAGCTCGCAGTCCGTGCTCTTGATCAACGACATGGTTCTTCCGGAGACTGGCGTGTCTCCTTTTGCAGCGTCGTTGGACTTGGTGATGCTGGGCGCTTGTGCGGCCCGGGAACGCACGCTCAGGGAGTGGCAGGACCTGTTTGATGCTGTTGGGTTGACGCTGAAAGAATCCAATATCTACAATCAGGAACACTCGCATGGACTCATGTCCTTGGTCTTGCCGGCATCGACCAATGATCACAAGTGAGGATGCTGGTTTTGCCCTACTATCCCTTACTTATAGTACCTAGGTAGAACGAACCCAGCATTGATCTCTTTGAAACCAGCTGTAGACCAGAGCATTTCGAGATTACATGCAATTGTCAACTCTATGAAAATCATTTCATATCCAAATTTTCGAATTTCTGATGGTTGACTTACCAAACAAATTATTTTCCAGTCCATGCCACTTCGGGCTGTAAACCTTGGAACCTTGTACCTACAGATGTGTCCATGCACTCTGCATTGGTCCTCAAGTGGTTATACATATATTCAGTCAGTATAACACTGTTGATAGCGTAGATTAAGCAAATGTATTCAAGTTTGACCACTAGCCAGTCACTTCAAAGCTTTGCCATTTTTTTCTGTGGGGTGTCGGTTCTCCGTTACCTTCGTAGCATTATTATCACTAGTCAAAAATCACATAAGCACATGAGTGCACCGATCAACACATACCTACCGTCAGGCGGGCAAGATTTATTAACACATAAAATTAGGAACTTCGGAACTTTCAAGTATGATTGTTGGGCTCATGTGGTCAAAAGTAGTGTAATGTGTTTTTGAGATTGAATTGAGTCCAGAGTGCTAGTGGACTGCACTGCTGCTCCCACAAAATATTCTTTGTACCAAATTCAGAAGAGCAAGCATGCACGAAATAAAGACAGATGCAACTCGCAAATCTGCGAATGATTTCACTTTTCAAATGAATAGTGAACATTGACAACATATATAATCTACTCGTCAGGCTCGCACTGACTCCAGGACAACTGGTTTCGCCGGCATAGGTGCCGCGTCCTTCCCAAAAGTCCCAAACTTGTAGTTGGCATACTTGCCGTAGTCTTCGAGGACGGGATTGGAAACCTCAGTCGCCCAAGCACCGCGTTTCAGCATGTCCGTGTTGAATTCCTTGATCAGCTTCTGGTATTCGCCCCCCGTCGGACTCAGTCGAGAATCTCGAACTTCTTTCAGCAGAGACCCGAGCTTCAGTGCGTCTGTGAAAGCGCAGACGCCAGCTTCACCCCGGACTGCGAGAGAGGTCAGTATTTGCTGGGTAGAGACTGAAGACTGGGACTTCAGGAGGGGATCCTACATGGTGTCATGGAATGGGCGGCATCGCCTATGAGGATAACTCTCCCAGCAGGTAGTTGGCCTTCCTGCAACTGCACGTCTTGAAGCTGAAAACCCGGGCTGCGATACCCCTCAACGGGAACACTGTCGATGAGAGCGCGGAGGTGATCAGGGTACGACCTGGTCTTCTCATGCGCAAATGTCTTGAGCTCCTCCTTCGTGGCTGTCACAGTCCAGGATGGCTTCTCCTCACTGGTGTTAGGAGCGTCCTTGTCAACCCACAAAAGCAGGAAGTACCAGTACCCCGTGTTCCCGTCATCGCTGACTTTGTTCAGAGCCGCAAACACCGCAGTCTGCTTCCCGCTGTGAAGCGTGGAGTTCATAATCACGTAGCCCGAGTGAGCCAGAGACAGCTGCTTTGCAAAGTCCTCCCCGCTGACCTCGACCTCACCAACGAGGGAGCCCAGGGGCAAGGGCTTCATGACATCCTGGCCGTGGAGGAGATGCTTCCGGACCACGCTGCGCGTCCCTTCAGCACCAACAAGGATGTCGCCCGACTCCGAGGTCCCATCGTCAAAGAAAGCGGTGACCTTGTCGTCGGCTTCCTCAATCTTGACCACGCGTTTCCCAAACTGCACGTCGACGCCCTGCAGCAGCCAATCCCGCATGCGCTGGCGGTTGGCGCGGATGATTTTGCCCGTGTCGTCGCTGATGACGCCGACGCGGAAGTCGGGCTTCGTGATGTCGTAGAAGGAGAACTGGGCAGGGAGGGTGAGCGGGTGCAGGTGGCTTGTCTGGTCGACGGGGCCTAGGTCTTCGGGCATTTCTGCCACGAGGCCGGCGAGGGCTGGGCCAAAGAGCGAGAGCGCCCAGCCTTGGGAGCGGGCGTCCGAGGTGAGATCGCGCTCGACGACTGTGAAGGACATGTTGTTCTTGCGGAGGTGTTGGGCGAGTGTGAGGCCGGCCATGCCGGCGCCTACGATCAGGACGTGGGGGTAGGACTTGGCCATCGTGAAACAAGATGATGCTTTTGGCGATGTTAACTTGGAAGAAATGAAGTTGTTTGAAAATTTGGGCATGAAACTTTCCGAGATCATAGGCCTGTTTCGCATCAACGCAGATTTATATAAGTACAGACGCAGCTTTGCAAATTCGCCCCCCCCCCCAACAGTCAACTGCACGCGCACACTAGGTACTGCTGACCTGATTCTCTCACCAGTTTCAAATTTCTCTATTGCACTTGTGATCTTCGCAGTACTATGGTTCTTGCGCTTGACGCGCTTCGTGATAATGCCTGCAAATACCTTGCCTAGGTGTCTACGCATGTACATGTGCATTAAGGTCGGGTTCCCGCCCCGCGCGCGTTTCACAGCAGACGCTGAACTTGATTTCCAATCTCTATACCGCGTGGTGTACGTTTAGACCTATAAGAGTAAAGCTTCTTTGAGCTGACGTGCATCAGGAGGAATTTCGTATATCGCGGGTCACGGAAGGATCCGAATCCCTTTAGCGTTGATCAGGCTGAGTATGACGGAGAGAAGTGGGATTGCTTTATTGCATATTATGCATACTAGCTAGCGCTACTGGATGATCACAGTCATAAGGTTCTTGTACCTCGGTAGGATGTGTGGTGGAACGATCAGCCCTAGAGAGATCGAAACGAGGCTGGCACCAAAGTTTCCTACCTAATCGAGGTACTTGTGCTAATCCCTGTTAAACTGCACTTACACGGCCAGCTAACATTAGGTGCTAGCACTCATCACATTTGATTACTTGTATACCATATAGATACGTAGACAGTTTGTTCTTAGAACACCTCTACTTGGTTAGGATCATTTGATTGTAGCCAAAAAACGCCTGTTCATCGGATTGGTCAACGGTATCAACATGTAAGCACAGCGATTGATCATTGGTCGACTACAGGTCAGTGCTCGACAGTGAGCACTAGAGCTACTTAGGTAGGTAACATTCGACCGAGTCCACTCTTGATTGAACTTTCATGATGACTACTAACCACTGAATGTGAAGTGAAGCTGCTGATCTTGATACGTTTTGGAAAAAGGACTAAACTTTGGAAGACGAGGAAACACAGTTCTTTACTATTTTAGACCGTAAGTAAAGGGCGGTATGCCCAAGGCACAAATAAAGAGAAGGAAATCTACCATATAGAAACACCCTATTCGCTAGACAACGAGCACATCATGCTGCTAATACCATCTCTGCTCTATTTTGACGGAACGAGAACAGCCAAAATATGAATTGCAGCTTATGTTACTTGTCTCTCCACAGACTGACAATAGGGCCGGCAAAGGGAAATGCGAGGTAGACCCTCGGAATGCATCCAATAGACGCATCTGCCAAGTCCATGGTGGCTGATGTACGAGCTTGGACCCACAAAGCTATACTACGTCCCACAAAGTCTGTCTCAGTTCTATCTGAGCATTCTCGCGTAAGAGGCTAGAGCATGGCGATTTTGCGGCCGCCATATCATCAGGATTATGAGCACGTATCACTGCTGATCCGACTTTGCTCGATGTGATGCAGATTGTCGGCGTAAGACGGTGAGTCGTTGATCCTCACTAAGTTGCCCATTTTGTGCCATTTTGTGCGAGAGTACCTAATCCACTCGAAAAGTCGGAACACATTGGCAACGCCATACTTGCAGATTTTACGCTACCCGTAGTTCTGACAGCCAGGCTAAAGGATGACCAACCTGGAAAGAATGGCGTAGTGAGCACCAGGACCAGTGATCCTTCAGTTTGACAAGTCATTTATGTGGTGAGGTGATTTCTGCGCGGATTCACATGCTAGGGACATCTAGGACTGTCCAGCTTAGGAATCGTCCATGCTCGCATCGATGTGGCTCACCGGTCGCATTGATTCGACGTTGGCACCACAACCGCGGGACTTTGACAAGCTTGACGTATCTCGACTTCTGACAAGCCAATGATCCCACGTTTCTCCTATCAGGCCGTGTGCAGACTAACGAAGATGACTTGAAACTACGATGAAGAAGATGATGATGGAATTTGTGAGTGGGTGTTAGAGTTCCTACAAGAAATACAGTGGATATATGTATGACTTGAGCTACACCCACCACAACATGAGATGACAGTGCCCAGCATTCTGAGCCCATCTCATTTCATCAAGAGATTCAACTCTCACTCATCATGACCAAAGCCAAAGTCCTTTATTTCTCCGGCGAGATCCCTCAGGGTGACCCTGAAGGAGATCAGCAGGAATTGTTCCGCAAGTTGCACCTCCTCAGCAAAGACAGAACGTATCCAATCCTTGCCTCGTTTCTAGAAGCGGTGACCTCTGCTGTGAAGGACGAGCGTGGTCGCATGACCCGAGGCCAGAAGCATGCCATACCGAGTTTCGAGAGTGTCTTAGACCTGACTGAACATGTTCTCGAACTGAGGAAGACTCCGTTTGGCGCGGCTATCGAGCGAGTCTTGGTTCTTGTGTTCCAGCTTGGTAGCTTCATTGCGTGAGTCCTTCAGAGCTTCCCGAGGCTTCCAGTCCCAGTGCATGTTAGTTCAAAAGCTTATGAAAGTCCAGATACCATGAGGCACAACCACTTGAATACAACTTCGAATCATCCAACACTTTTCTCATCGGCCGAGGTCCAGGCTTGCTCTCGGCGGCGGCTATTGGTCTCTCGCCTACCATATCGATGATTCCGAGGATAGCTGAGGATATCACGAGAGTAGCGTTTCGATTCGGTCTGGTGGTGGACCAGGTCTGCCGTTCACTCGAGGTCACACCTGACGAGATCAACGCCGAGGGGGCCTGGATCTGCTGCGCCCACGGTGTTGACGAGGCAAGGGCCACAGAAGAAATTCGTCGTTTCAATGTGGAGAACGTGAGTGTCTATCTCATCTGCCATCCAAAGTACATGAAGCAACAAGGTGTTGATATCAGATTTAGGCATATCCGGAGACCAATAAGGCGTCTGTATTCAACGCAGATGGAAAGTCCATCAGCATCAGCGGACCGCCATCAACCCTAAAGGCACTCTTTGCAGAGTCTGCCTTCTTCAGAGGCAGCAGGGTTGTGCCGATGAAGAAGGTCCAGGGCATGTGGCACACAGGCCGCGTGTATGGCGCTGAACACGTCGGGCAAATTGTTCCAGATATCGAGACCATCCATGAACTTCATTTGCCTTTATTCTCGTCAACCGGTTCTCCTTTGGAATCGAAGAAGTCCACCCCGGTCCTCAAGCAAATAATGGAGGAGATGCTCACACAGAGTGTGCAATGGGACCAGACTCTCAAAAATGTCTCAGACCGATTGAGAGAGCTCGCGCCAGATTCCATTCAGTTGGTGGTGGTGCAGCCGTCACATTATGTTGATAGCATGCTTGAGCATTGGCGTGCTGAGGTTCCGTCCACAGAAGCATCCTCTCGGGACACGATGTCGGCGGTCATGAACTTGCGCACAGGAACCAGCGCGCCCAGAGACACAAGGTCATCCAAGATTGCCGTGGTGGGCATGGCATGTCGCTTTCCAGGCGGCGCCGATGACCCAGAGAAGTTCTGGGAAATCCTGGCTCAAGGGCGAGACATGCACACCCCGATCCCACCGGAGCGGTTCAACGTGGAAACGCACGTGGATCCCGATTGCAAGATCCCCAACACCTCAAAGACGCCCTTTGGGTGCTTCGTCGACAACCCAGGGCTATTTGACGCTCTCTTTTTCGGCATGTCGCCCCGCGAAGCCGAGCAAACCGACCCCATGCACCGGCTCGCCCTCGTCACCGCCTACGAGGCCCTGGAAAATGCCGGCTACGTGAACGGGCGCGGGCGCGTCCATCCCCGCCGTGTGGGCACCTTCTACGGGCAGGCGAGTGACGACTATCGGGAGGTGAACTCGGGGCAGGATATCAAGGCCTACTTCATCTCCGGGGGCTGCAGAGCGTTCGCGTCGGGCCGCATCAATTTCTTCTTCAACTTTTGGGGCCCGAGCTTCAGCGTCGACACGGCGTGCTCGTCGAGTCTCGCGGCGATCCAGGCTGCTTGCACGTCATTGTGGAGCGGCGATGTCGATATGGCGCTGACTGGTGGCCTGAATATCATCACCAACTCGGATGTGTATGCCGGGCTGAGTAGTGGGCACTTTTTGTCGCCCACGGGCAATTGCAAGACTTGGGACGAGTCTGCTGATGGATATTGCCGGTCCGACGGTGTTGGGACAGTGGTCCTCAAACGGCTGGAGGATGCTGAGGCGGACAATGACAATATTCTTGGAGTGGTCTTGTCGGCGGCCACTGATCATTCGGCAGAGGCTGTGTCCATCACTCACCCCCATGACGCGGCGCAGTCATTCTTGTATGAACAAGTTGTCAGAAGAGCTGGTATCGACCCTTTGTCGGTAGGCTACGTTGAGAGTAAGTGAAATCTATCCCTCCCACAACAAGCACCTGGTCACAAATAACTGACATCTTGACCCACAGTGCATGGAACGGGTACTCAGGCAGGAGACACCAACGAAATGAGATCCGTCACAGATGTCTTTGCTCCTGGCGTCCGACGGCGGCCCATTCCTCTACATATTGGCGCAGTCAAAGCCAACATGGGCCATGGAGAGGCAGCTGCTGGTATCATGGGCTTCATGAAGACTCTCTTGGTTCTCCAGAAAGGCGCCATCCCTCCCCATATTGGCATCAAGACCCGCTTGAATCCCGCCCTACCTCAGAACTTGGCCGAGAGAGGGGTGGTGATTCCGTACAAAGGTGCTGAGTGGAAACCGGAGACTGGGCGCACAAGACTCACGATGGTCAACAACTTTGGTGCCGCCGGTGGAAACACTAGCATCATCATGCAAGAAGCAACACCGCGTCCTAGGACTGGCCAGGACAGCCGACAGTCGCATGTGATAACTGTCTCGGCCAAGACAGCGTTTTCCCTCAGTGAGAACGTTCAGCGTCTCATCGACTACGCCAACAGTAACCCTGAATCCTCTGTTTCCGACATTGCATATACTCTCACGGCCAGACGGAATCACTACAGCTACCGCATTTCTATCGTCGCCACCACGCGGACGGACATGGTGAACCTCCTCCAGCCTCTCGTGGAATCATCGCTGAGCCAGCAGCCAAACCCCCCAAAATCACCCCCAGTGGCATTTGCCTTTACCGGCCAGGGCACATTCTACCTTGGCATTGCCTCGCAGCTGTATCGCGATTCGGCCCTCTTCCGTCGCCATCTGAACCAACTGGACCACCTTGCGCGGTCCCAGGGCTTCCCCTCGTTCCTACCGGTCGTCACCAAGTCCTGTTCACTAGAGGAGGTATCGACCACCACCATGCATCTTGCCATCGTGTGCGCCGAGATCTCACTGGCACGTCTCTGGAGCTCTTACGGAGTCAACCCCAGCTGTGTCATCGGGCACAGCCTGGGTGAATACGCAGCACTGGCTATCGCCGGGGTGCTATCCGACAGCGCGGCCGTCTTCCTGGTTGGCACGCGGGCTGCACTCCTCGACTCGGCGTGCACATCGCGGACTCACGGCATGCTTTCGGTGCGAACGTCGGTGGCATCCGTCAGCGCCGTTGCGGCTGCTGAGCGTATCCCCTTTGAGGTCGCCTGCATCAATGGCCCGAGTGAGACTGTCGTCGGTGGCAAAGTCGAGGACTTGAAAGCTCTTGCGGCTGCGCTGATGGCGGCCGGACACCGAGCTTTGCTACTGGATATTCCGCATGCCTACCATACCAGCCAGATGGACGGTCTGCTGGAAGAGTTCGTCATACGGTGTCGGGCGATCGACTTCAAGAATCCCAGGATCCCGATTATCTCCTCGCATAGCGCTACAATCATAAACACGGGCGATGTCATCGGCATTGAATATTTGGCTGCTTCGACCAGGAAGACTGTCAATTTCAGCGGAGCTTTGCAGAAGGCGTGGGACTCGGCGCTTCTCTCCGATGCCACTGTCTGGGTCGAGATCGGGCACCATCCTACGTGCTCCGGGTTCGTAAGTCGCACGCTGACTTCAACGAAACTCACGGTGCCGAGTCTACACAAAGACAAGGAGAATTGGGCTACGCTTGCCAAGGCACTCAGTTCGCTGTATGAAGCTGGTTTGGACATTGACTGGAACGAGTATCATAGTCCGTTCGAACAGACGGTCCGACTGGTCGGCCTCCCGACGTATGCTTGGAAGAACTCGAACTACTGGATCAACTACAGAGGAGATTGGAATCTCACCAAGGGGCGATTGGATGTGGAAATCCCACACACTTTGATTGCGCAGCCCAACCATTCCTCCAGTATCCACCGGATCATCTCGGAGCATTACGGCGAGAATATGGCCCAAGTCTCGGCAGAGACGAGCATCACCGATCCTGCGCTTCAGGGCGTCGTTGACGGGCATGCGATGAATGGGCACGGAGTTGCTTCCTCGGTAAGTACTCATCTACGACAGAATGCCATGTGACTGTTCAAGACTAATCTTTTTACAGTTTCTCCACGCGGACATGGCATACACACTCACAAAGTACGTCTACACAAAGGGCACCGGCAAAGACTCGTCCCACAACTTCAACGTATCAGACTTTGAATACCACGAACCGGTTGTGAAGCAGCAAGACACCACCACGCCGCAGCTAATCCTCATCACTGCCGAGGCCGACTTCGTCAAGAACGAGGTCCAGATTAAGTGGTACAACCCGGCCAAAGAAATCTGGTACGCGCACGCGACCGTACTCTGCGAAGACTCCACGGCCTGGCTGTCCGACTGGTCCCGCCACAAGAAGCTCGTGAGCAGCCGCATCACCGAACTCAGTGACATGGCTGCCACTGGCAAGGCAGACAAGTTGACGACGGATCTCGCGTACAGCTTGTTTGGCAAGTTGGTTGGGTACTCGGAGATGTACCAGACCATGCAGTGGGTGATTCTCAACCAGGACGAGGCCGTGACCGAGGTGCTGTATCCCGAGGACACCGGCGGTGCTTGGACTGTCCCGCCGCATTTCATTGATGGGCCGGTGTCGTTGTCTGGGTTCATCCTGAATGGCGGGACGCATTTTGATAACAAGAACAACTTCTTCATCACGCCGAGCTGGAAATCCATGCGCTTTGCTAAGCCGCTCACGCCCGGTGGTAGGGATATTTGACCCCGATTCTTGCAAAAGGCGCGTTACTGACATTTCAATGTACAGGTCGATACTTGGCTTACGTGGCCATGATCCCCGGTGGCGACGGCCATAGCTTCGTCGGAGACGTATACATACTCCAAGACGGCGAGATAGTCGGCCTCGTCGAAGCCATCCAATTCCTGCAGTGGCCAAGGATCATGCTCAACCGCTTCTTCAGTCAACCCGAGTCACTGGCAGCACCCCCGGCACTACCTATCCCTCGAGCGAACGGGGTCTCCCGACTGATAGCGCCACCTCACACGGAAAAGGTCGTAACTTCGTCATCCAAGACAGTCTCACGCAACAGTGTCGGGAATCCCGGGCTCAGCAATGGCCCCCCTTCCCCAGGAAGCTCGTCCTCGGGGCTATCCCCAACGACGCCAGACCCGGAGCCGGAGGAAGCTGGGGGGATGGACATCACGGTGCGTGCGCTGAACTTGGTTGCGCAGGAGCTTGCTGTAGACATCGGTATGCTCACGGATGTGGCGGAGATTGCGGACTTTGGGCTGGATTCGTTGATGTCACTAGTGTTGGCGGCGAGGCTGCGGGAGGAATTGGGGATTGAAATCAGGGACGCGTTCTTTCTAGAAGTGAGTACAGTGGGGGATTTGAAGAAACTGCTGAGATAGGGACCTACTAGGTGCCCAGGTGAGGGAAGAGAACAGCGGGCTTGTGAGGAACAGGATAGATCGATGGCAGTGTTCCCCATGTGAGTATAGACACATGAGCAGTACTGGTTGGAGGGTAGACTTCATTACGGCGATATTTATTACGATCTATGATGAAATGCTCAAGTGGGTGAAACAGTCTTCGTGCATCTCGCTCAACATCGAAGTCATCTGCCCAGGTAGGTTAGATGAAACCACTTGAGCAGCCCCAAACGCCACACTCGTTGTTGCAAGCCTGGTTATGGAGTTACTGAGACTTATGCGCCGGCTCCATCAGGGTCAGAATGTCTTTAGCATGATGACCTTACCCCTATTATTTGTCGACTTGGAGGCAAGGAGGCCGGCGAGCGTCGAGCGCGATGCTCAAAAAGCTGCCAGGGTGTGGCACTCTAGCAATAATTCAATGACATTCATGCTAGCGACGTATAGAAAGCACTGCTTACCAAAAAGCAGAAATAATCCGAGCGGCGAGAACTGTGGACCCATTCCCGGGGTGATATAAACCTCTGCTGACCGGCATTTGCAACTGTGGCGTTCCCGCGCGGGTTTGTGTCGCTCCTAGGGTCGCTCCAGGGGTTCCAAATGCGCGTCCAGGGCGGTGTAAGATTGCCCTCGGTGCCCCTTCAATGCCGGCCAGTTGTGTGCGTACTTAGTAAAGTTGCAAGTCGTTCTGTCACTTCTTTGCGGGCCTTCTCGCGCGCGAACTCGGACTTTAGGAGTTCGAGTCGACGCGAGACCTCAGACTTGCCAATCCCAGTATTTGTAAGCCTTTAATCAATGAGAAGATGAGTTCAGGTGCCCAAGTGCTTAGATAGCGCAGGTGGAAAGTGTGCTCTAAAAGAAGACCTGTTTTTATAAGGAATATGGAGGATGCCGGCATGCTTGCACCACCCCCTCCCTACCTTTCTCCCCTTTGAAACCCGTCAGAGTCCAGAGTCTTGCTTGTATGGCAGTTTATTTTCAGTTGTTATCATAAATATCCCCTTATACTTCTCTTCACTGTGTTTAGAATTCCGAATTCCAGCCCGCATACGTCTCGGCACTATCGGAGAACTCTGAACCTCGCTGGTCCTCGCTGAGCCTCGCTCGCAAATACTCGATTTCTGTAATTTTCCTCCAAGTTGGCGATGTCATCTGCTGTTTTGAAAATGAAATCTCGAGAAGATATTGCATTGTCTGGATCATCGCATAGTATGTCCCATCGCCAAATTACTTCTACGCACATTTTGTGCTCTTGCATTGTACAATGGTGGATGGACATCATGAATTGACGTAAAAATCCTATCAGCCGACCACTCGGCACACGCAGTGATATTTCCCATCGGATGGGATGGTGATGATGATCCTGACAACCCCTACAATTGGCCGGCATGGAGGATCAACCTCTATGCTGGCCTGCTTGGCTTTCTGGCTTTTCTCATACCTTTGGCTTCTTGTAAGTCCCATCATTCAACACTGGATACAACTCTCCGAATCAAGTACACTCTTTCCCTAATTCATGCCTTAGCCATCATCGCACCGGCTGTTCCAGCTGTCATGAGTGACTTCGAGAATACCAGTCAAGTACTCGAGTCACTCGTTGTATCCATCTTCGTCCTAGGAGTAAGTGCAGACCCATCCAGAAAATCCCCCCCACCGTAGACACATCATCTGACGCCCCCATCCACCACAGCTAGGCTTCGGCCCCCTCATCTTCGCCCCGCTCTCCGAGATCTACGGCCGCCTCATCATCTACCACGCCTGCAACGTCGGCTTCATCCTCGCACACATAGCCTGCGCCCTGGCCCCCAGCCTTGGCGCCCTCATCGCCTTCCGCTTCTTCGCCGGCTTCTTCGGTGCGTGCTCCGTCGTCAACGGCGGCGCCTCCATTGCCGACATGGTGCCCCTGAAACGCCGGGGCGTCTTCATGGGCGCTTTCTCCGTGGGCCCGTTCCTCGGCCCCGCCATTGGCCCTGTCGCCGGCGGCTTTCTGGCTACGGCGGCCGGGTGGCGGTGGGTCTTTTGGCTCGTTGCGATTGTGGCGGGCTTCGTCAGCCTTGTGTTCTTGACGCTCGCTAGGGAGACGTATGCGCCAGTGCTGTTGCAAAGGAAGGTCAACCGCCTGAGGAAAGAAACGGGGAACGAGAATTTACGCCATATTTACGATAAGGGCCTGGCGTCGCGCGATCGTATGATGTTGAGCTTGGTTCGGCCGTTCAAGCTTCTGTTTATTTCGCAGATCGGGGCGTTGAGTGCATTGTATATGACGGTCGTCTACGGCTATCTGTATCTCATGTTCTCGTCGATGACGGAGGTGTTTACGCAGACTTACGGATTCTCCTCGGATATCGCTGGACTCGCCTTCCTCAGCGTCGGAATCGGATCTATCCTTGGCCTTGTCATCGTCAGCCTTTCCTCGGACCGGATTATGACTGCGTATACGGCAAAGAACAACGGTGTTTCCGCGCCCGAACCGCGGATACGCATCCTTCCCCTGGGTGGGATACTGCTGCCTGCTGGTTTGTTTATTTATGGATGGACAGCTGAGTACAAGGTCCACTGGATCGCTCCTATGATCGGCATCGGCCTCACTGGTGTCGCCAACATCATCATATTTATGTCGATCGTCATGTACTTGGTGGACACGTTCACCATCTATGCTGCTAGCGCCCTGGCGGCGAATACCTTCTTTCGATCGCTGGGTGGCTGCGTTTTGCCTTTGGCTGGACTGAAGCTGTTTTCGACCTTGGGGATAGGATGGGGAAACAGTCTTCTGGGTTTCATTGCGGTGGCCTTTTTGCCGCTGCCGTTTCTTTTCTTGAAGTACGGAGCATACCTGCGAGGCAAATTCGATGCTCGGACACTGTGATAGAAGCCGTATTTGGAGGCATTGGAGTCTATAGAATGTGTGAGAAGTGATCCTCAGCTGTGATTGCCAATCCACAGTGACCTTTCACTCGGCAAAATAACATGTCCCAATATTACGTTGCAATTTTATCTAGAGCAGTATAATTCTACTTGTAGTTCACATATCTACTCAGTTTGTACTATTGATGCACTCAGTTGAATAAATGGGTCTGGACACTGATCTTTGGGATTATAAGGAGTGAGAAAACTAAGAAAAGCAAGAAACTGAAGCGCTGTTCATGACCACACTGCCCGGATGCCCTATAACTTCAGATATTCAATCCTTCATATCTCTCAACCCAACTTCGAATGAGCCCCCTGGCAGTCTTCTATACTCCAGGACAGTGATCTTGCCATTGTGCTCAACAGTGTTTGCCTGCACAAAAACCTCCCTCTTTGGCTTGTGCAGATCAACAATATCACGTACTACAAGCCAGTCATCCGTGACGTGTGTGAGCCAGCTGTACAATGTGCTTGCTGCGTTGACATCAGCTGTATAACGATGAATGTGTATCTTTCTGAGCAGCTTTCCAATGCTCTCACGGCCATGAGATACCAGCTTGGATTTGTCAACAGTGACTGTAGCCTTCTTGGCTTCCTGATTGAAATCAAGTGTCACGAAGCCATCTGCTGCAAGCAAGGCTTGAAAGATAGCAAAGTGGCCTTGAGAATGTGCTTGTCCCCACTTCTTGAAAGGGATCAAGCCAGTCAGTCTGCTGAATATCTCACAACCTTGGGCAAAGAGATACTCACTCCACTTTCAGGATCATAGGCCAGAAGTGCTTGCAATCCAAGAACCCCGCGATGCAAGTACAGGTTGTAAATCACTGTGGTGAAGTTACTAGGGACATTCATAAACCAAAATTAAGACCAGGAAAGAGGAAATAGAGACTCACAGTCACTCAGCTTGACTTTGCTCTCTTCGGTGTACCCAAAGAGTGCAGCAAGCTCCTTCTCAAACACCAAAAATGCACCAACAGCCTCAGCTCTACATTCTTCCAACGATGTAGCAAAGTCTCCAAAGACACTGTTGTAAGTTCTCCTTTCTTGTACCATATTTTGATGGCTGTGTTTGTCAATGGACTGATAGGAGGCATCGTCACATCGAAGTTAAGCTCTCTCCCCGAACCACCCTCAGATAGGAGTTTGCCAGTACCATGTCCCAAGAGCTCATGGATGGCAATGTTCAGGTTCTCCATGTCATGGCACAGAAGTAGGTAGCTCTCCCGGTCCTTTTCTTGGACAAATGGTGCATTCTCTTCAGCAAGCAACTCACTCCTGTCAAGAGCCTGGTGCCTGTTTGCAATGAAGACATTTTTGAAGCCCACAGTCTGTCGAATGTCCTCGAACTACTATTGTTAGAAAGATGGCCTGGTATAATGGATTGTGGATCTTACATTTGGCAAATTGAGCCCCAAGTACACCATTATGGAGTTTGCTGATAGTGGAAGCTCCTTAGGAGTAGGGTACCGGCCGGCCCGGTGGAGGGATACGGAAAATGGGATAAGAAGTGGGACACCACTACTAGAAATACATACGACCACATCTACGAGACAAATACGGGATCCCGTCCGCTCTCCCCTAGTCAAGCTCGTAAGAGGCCGATTAGTAGTCAGGTGGGTGACCACTGGCGAATCCCGGCTGTTGTATGTTTTGCCTTTCTCTTTTGTTCCAGCTCCGACATACCCGCGTCTATAGTAGCATTCTCAACTCTCGCTTCCAATTGTTTTAGTAGGTATACTTAGGGTACCTACCTACTCTCGGAAATCATGCGGCCCATTTGGACTTTCTGCGGGAAACAGCCACGCCCGTTTATGAAACGCCACAAATTCCACATTTCGACTGTCTGAGTACGCTATGTGCTCACCCGATCCCTTTTCTTCACGTTTCCTTGAAGTTGCTGTATTTTCGCATACTTGCACTGCAGCCACTACCCACTACTTGTATGGGCTGATCTCTCCCTCCCCGACAGAACTGTACACGGCCCCGACCGCCTCAGCTACTTCCTCCGGCAGAGGGCCCTGCTCGATGATGTCGAGATTCTGCTTCAGCTGGTCCACGGTGCTCACGCCGATGATGATGGCATCGCCCAGCGTCGCATCAAGGACACTATGGTACGCCGTCCAACGCAGCGCGGCAGCGTGGCCCGAGATTCCGTGCTTGTCCCCTGCAGAAGTGACTCGTTGGAAAGCCTCTTCCAGTTCGGGTTTTTCGTACATATCTTTATATATGTGACCAACAGGAAGCTAGAAGACGGTCAGATGGAGCTCTTTGAGCACGTCCTGACAGATGATCATGACATACCGAAGGGTCGAATCGAGTGCTCGACCCTTTGTGGTTCCCGGCGAAGAAGCCACCACCAGCCGCACTACGGTCATCAGCATCGACTTCAGCTTAGGGTTTTTTTGCATACTTGCCTGTAAGCATAAAACGCTATATTGTGCTTCCTCAACACCGGAAAGAGGTCCTTCTCGCCGCCACGCACAATCGGATTGTACTGTCCCTGGTACACGGTGGGCTTGACGTAGCCATTCTCCTCGCAGATCTTGACGATTTTCGCAACCTCTTCCGGGGTGTGATTAGAAACTCCAAACTGCTTGATTTTGCCAGCCTTGTGTGCCTCGTTCATTCCGGCAGCACTGTCCTCGAGGGGGGTGGTGCGATCGGGCAGGTGCAGATAGTAGACATTGACCTGGGGGATCTGGAGTTCTTTGAGAGAGATGTCGACGTTCGCGATGATCTTGTCCTTGGAGTGCGGGTGGTCCCCCGAGGGCAACACTTTCGAATCGATCGTGAAGCGCTTCCCTGCCTGAGCGGCACCGAGACGTGGCTCGGACGTCTCGGGCGCCCCGGGAGCATAGACCCGGGCCGTGTCGAGGTGGCGGTAGCCACGGTCGTAGAACACGTCAAGAAGGCCGTTGACTTGCTCGGGGGTGTCGTACTTGGCGAATTTGGAAGCGTTGCTGTCGCCAACCTAGGTGTCTTGTCAGCTCTGCCTCGAGCCTACTACACCTCTAGAGGGCCGCGACTCACGCTGGCAGCTCCCAGAATCACGTTGACCGGCGGGGCCATCGTTGCAGGGTTTCGGTCCAACGAGGACAGTGTAAAATGATTTTTCTTCAATGACACTTTTCGCAGTACAAACCAAACAACAAAATCTATGCGTTAAAGGGTGGGACACTAATAAGTATTTATGCCGAGCAAGTGATCTTCACGTGCAACACTACCTCTCAGCTACATTGAAACGTCAACCAGGCATTCTCGCCCAGGAAATGCGCTTGTACCCATGTGGTCGGAGAGCTTTTCACGTACGCGTGTGCACCTCAAGAAGCTATCTATTGCTGACAATACAAGTCTCCCACTTTACTCATCACCCCGTGTGTTACAAATACCTAACCTTGCGCACGCCACCGACCTAGCTACCGCAACGTTTACAAATCAAAAATTTCCACCGCTTACCAACCCTTCGATCAGAAGCACCATTAGGATAAACACGGCTTTCGGAGAGAAGCATCATGGGAATTAGGCGAATGCTGACCTCGCCGAGCCAGTCACTAGAAAAAACGAACAACCCCTAAAAGCTTGGCTCGCGTCCTGTCCATGTCAGCACGGTTAAATTTCGTCGCTCGCCCCTTCTGTTGCTCGCGGAGGCCGGTGATACCATGAGGCCCAAGCAACAGACCTTGCGGAGAGACACACACAGAGAGAGAAGAGGGGGGGGGGTTGAGTTATGAGACCAGAGCCAAGTCTTAGGTCCCTTACCCGCCGTCTTCAATTCGACCCATACAAGCGTCACTGCGATGCGGAGTCAAGTTGCGTTGTCGGTTCATCTCCTTAGAACGGGCTGATGGCTTGCAGCTTGATGTTCGTGAGTAGAGGGCAGCAGGCGAGGACACGAGCGGTTCTCTGCAGTTTTGTGGGATTTGCAGGGCAGGCACAGCAATGTTTACGAAGCATCAAAATGGAGTAACCTTCGTCCAGCATACACGGCTTAAGCTTATAGACTTCTTATCCAAAGAATCGACAAACTCTCCATCTCAAAAAAAAAGAAAAAAAAAAAGAAAAAAACTCTATCGTAGACTCAACTCTTCGGCCCGTTCATGAAGCTCGATCGATCACAGACAACTTTCTGGTACAAAAATCTCTAGGTGTGCGAACGCCAGACGGTAAACATCCCTTGAAGTATATTGTAATTTGGCCCTGACCTCAACAAAGCCTTATTTCTGCCTTGAACTTTGCTGTAGACCCTATTTCTCGCAGACATCGAGTCAATTCCGCAACACAGGTAAATAAGTAGTGCCTTTTATCTAATCAAGAACTCGACGACATCAGGTGGGTGACGCTTGCATCGTAAAGGACTCGACTCGAAAGGATGATTCGAAAGGGGGGCGGGATGAAAATTCGTAGGATGTTTCCACGGGTTCGTAGAACGGAATAATGCTCAACTAAGATAGTTCGTTCATATAAAAGAGCAGTTTACCTCGGCATTCACCGATGTAGGTGGGAAGCTTGATTGCTTCCATCCGGTGGAAGATTCCTGTTGAAAAGGGCGGGATAGACGAAAGAAAAGAAAAAACCGGAGCGAATTGGTCCCAAATTATATGATCCAAAGGTCTTCGAATGAGGCGTCGTAGTTGACAAAAAGTCGGCTTCACTCAGGACATCAGTGAAGTCCCTCTGACGGGGAAGAAGACATGAACGTGAACACAAGGGTGTCTTCAACGGACACATGTACGTTCAGGATGTGGTGAAGAGGATGTGATTGTCTAATCTAAGCTCGCTCTTCGGGACTCTATCCCCCGACGGAGCTTTATCGGTATGGGCTGTGGCCCGTTCGTGTCATCACTATACCATCACCAGCTCCTCTCACGGTAACGATTTGTAATCTCTACAGAAGACAGGCAAGAAGAGTTTATGATATGCCCCCGAAGCATGGCATTATGAATTGGTAGCTACGATCAAGGGCTCGTTACAGAAGTGAATCCACCTCATCTGTTCTCTTCCTCGGTTTCTCTCGTCTGCATTTTTATCGCTTGACCGCGCCGATAATATCATCCCGAGCCCTATCCTGCGGAAATCGCAGAGGGACATAGACTGTCATGACCCAGGTGGTGTGACCAGAGTGAACACACTCGAAGAAACAGGTCGCATAACTCGCCTATGTCCAAACGCCCATCACACCTCGGAAAATCTCCTGGCCCTCCTCGAGCTTCTTGACGCGATCAGCACGGAAAAGCCTCTCCCGCTTTGTGGCGGCAGGCTCGGACACAAGAGCCTCGACCTTAGAATTGGGCATGGTGATTGCAACCATGGGTGAGAAGATATTGTGCAAACCGCGGATCAGACAACGCTCAATGACCTGTGTCGTGACGTTGGCGATGAAGGTCTTCTGCTGCACCTGTTTGATTCAAGGTAAGATACAGTGCACAGAGGATGGAAGCTACCCGGGGAGGGTACGGGACTGACCTTGTAGATGGCGAGCAAGCAATCCAGCGCTTCCTCACAGGCAAACTCCTCCATGTCTGCGCCCACCGAAAGCTCGCCCCACCTTGACACAGTGCGAACCAATAGATCTTTTGTATCCACGATTTGACGGTTGCCCGTAGCAGAATGAACGTTCTGCCTAATATCGGAAGTAGATGGATCCTGCATGTACTTGACGTCTGTGGGCGCATTTTCGCTCAGCTGGACCGCAAGTCTCTCTTGGCGCTTCTTTTGTATAGTGTCCGTGTAGTAATGGTTGTAGTTGATGGGAGGGTCCTTCAGATCTTCCACTAACTTTTGCACCTCTTTCAGCGCCGCCTGCCGACGACGTTTCAAATCCTCGCCGACGATAGTGATCCTATGATGGAGGGTCAATAGAGTTGTTTGTGAGGTATGCTGAGATTGAGGTGTTCGCGTGATTGCGACTTACCAGATGCGATCACGGACGTCCTGTGGTGCTACAGACTCCAAGAGGCCGCGGAGAAACATCTCACACAGACTGTGAACACTCGCAATATGCTTCTTCGCCTCTGCTTCCCACTTCTCGGATTGCTCCCAGAACAACTCTGCAACAAGGCGAGGGTTGAAGTTGCCAACCAACTCAGTGCCTCGAGATCGGATAAGCGTTGTCCGGACCCATTCCAAAGCTTTAGGCTTTGGAAGCACTGCTGGAGCATGGTTCGGACTTTGGATCTTTTGGCCCATTACCGGGAGAGACAACTTTTCCGGCGTGGGGAGTGCCTCGGGCTGTTCTGAGCGCGACATGTCGATGTGATACTTGTGCGCTGTGGCGCGGAATACCGCGGCGAAATACGCATTGGTATATTGAACCGCCGCTCGGAGTCTTGCGGCAAAAACTTTTGACCCCAAGCTGAAGGGTTGATCAGATCCAGCCCTGAAGTAGCTGTGCTCGTAGTTGCCGTTCAGCGCTGCCTTGCTAATTTCATAGCACTCCATGTTCAGTCGCGACAGGAACGCGCGGCACTCCATCGGAGAAGAGCGGGAATTGCCTATCCTCTGGAGCATGTCCCGATTCGTACTCAGAGCAGAGTGGAGGTCCTGGTAAAGGCGGGGCAACTCCTTCTTCACGTGCTCGAAGAGCAGTTGACTGAGTCGCAGACGAAGCGCATCAATCCCGACGTTCTCCTTGGGTAGGCATCTGAAGGTGGACGTCCTGAAGAATTCCTCTTCAGCCTGGTTGCGTTCCTCGAAGGAGAACTCCCGCTCCTCAAACTTGCGGTTCTTGATTGCGTGCCAGCCGAGCTTGAAGAAGACATCTTCGTTTCGAGCCAGTTCCAGGAATTTTTGTTCGGTGCCTGAGCCTTGGTCCAGCTTGTCGAGCTTGGTAATGACACCCAAGGTTCGGTCACCTTGGGGGTCGAAATTGCGAACCCTATCGAGAATCGGCTGATTCGCGGCGTCATTGGTGGCGGAGATGACAGCTAGACAGATTGTACGAGGCTGCTCGATGTAACGATTAGTGATCTCACCGACCATGGTCACATCGGCTTGAGATACACCCTTTGTTGAGGCCTGAATGAGACCGGGAATGTCCACCAGGGTGAGCTGGGGCCGATCTGGGCCACAGATCTCGATGCTCAGAACATCCTTCGCGAATGCGCTGCCAGAATCCGATATCCCCATCGCCTTCTTCGCGTTTTCCATGACTTCAGGCAACTCGCTGAAGTTCGTGATCGTTTCCGAGTAGGCTTTGATCTTCGCTTGCTCTTGTTGGGGGCGACTGTTGTCGGGGATGACGTGAATGGTCAGGCTACTGACCGGCTCCCGACGAAGGCTGATCTCGGTCGCGAATCGAGTGCAAAGATTGTCGCTTCGGGGGAAAGGGATCTCGGTCAAGGCCTCGAGGACGGAGCTCTTGCCAGCAGATTGGTCGCCGCAGACCACGATCTGAGGAAGGGAAAGAACGCTCTCCAGACCACACTTTCGAATCTGGGAGACTGTATCGAGAACGCGTCGCTGCTCCTCGGTCTGCAGTTCTTGGAGGGAAGAGTTGATGTTCATGTCGGGAGCTGGCGAGGTGTTCTTGGTCTGCCCGTCAATGGGGGTCTGGGTGCCCAAGGATGAGGGCGTGTGTGCGTCACCCATCTTCGGTCTGGATATGTAAGGGGATTAGCTGGAGTTCACGGTGACGTATCTGGTGAGGTAGACCACCACAGCTCCGAGGGCGAGATCCATTGTTTCTTACTCAAACGTTTGTAAGGTATCGGGGTTGATGGTGGGCAGAGTTTGAAGTTGGAGGGCCTTCGGTGACGTGGGAATATTGCTCACCGATTTTCCGTTGACGTCTGGTTTAGGTAGACAAACGAAGGATGGCTTGCTTGGGATGGCGGGCTCGCATTATGTCAAACGCGCGCAAACGGAGCTGGCTAGAAGACGCAGGTTCTGGAAGGATCCCTGCAGGGCAGTTTTCTTGTAACAGAGAGACTGGAAGGCTGCAGGAGAGAGGTCAGGAGGTTTCGAGAGATTGGACGAAGGATAGGCACTCTCGCGATGTGGTGATGGATGCAGGTGGCCTGGAGTTCAACGAAGGCCACAAAGAGAAATGTGGTCAGGTACCTAAGGTAATGTCGTCAGTGCTGTGGGTTGCCGTACAGTGGTTAAGGAAAAGGAAAGTGAACCAGCGGGGTTTACAAGCCACAGCACCCGCCAGGCCTGATGGTGAAGGCGAGGGGCATCACGTGTTAAGTGACAGGGATTGGTGGCCAGCCATCCCGCTGAGTCAGCATTCTCCCCCGTTCCCAACGTTGCGCAGGCGGCGGTCTGCCGACCACAGACAGCTTCAACCCCATTTCAAGCTACCCAGGTAGGTAGATATCTTCTACCGCGATATCCTCCATAAGCTTCGAGTCCAAATGGTCTTGCAGCTGTGTCGCTGAAGTGAATGCATCCAACTCAACAATTCCGAAACAGCTTTGTGAATGTTGGAACGCGGATGTGGGCCTTGCCACTGGGATAAGGCCTTGCTTGACTCCTTATACGCAAAGTGCTCTCGTCAAGAAGCCGTTCCATGAAACTCGATCAATGCGATAATGAGGTTCAACATGGATAGTTATAGGAGCAGGACCGAGCAGCTATGGTTCTTAAGCTAGACTGGACTCTCTATGGTACATATCGACCAGAGTAGGCTATGACACAAATCTCAGATAGTGTTGAAACGGATGCTCTGATAGAAACGGTCCGCCGCTTGGTGACGCGAGAGCTATGGCTTACAGGTGAAAATACGTCTGTTCTCGAGATGACTCTTAAGCTTTGTATCGATATCGATCTAGATCTGCGGTCCTGGGAGTCCGCTATACCGCTGGAATTGTACAATATCAGGAGCCTCGATGAGGCAGCCCATTATGCCCCAGGAAGGTGGATGAGAAGATGCCAACAAGACCGAAGGGGAGAGGTATGTCGGGGACGAGACGGCCATATAAAGATGCGGGAGACTGCCATTCTTAGACTATTCCGAAACCCAGAGGTGGCTTAGTCAATACAGCCTCGATATTGCTGTCACGGTTGAAATTCCTCGAGAGAGTGGCTCTTGTCTCTTCCTGTATCGATCCGCGCGAGAGGATGCCTTGGGAGTTTGCGTCACCTGTCATTTGTCACTCGATTTCACTCCAATGCCTGAGGAAGGCTACGTTCGGGGGTATCTCATCTGCACCTTCACGTAAATAGAGCACGATTTGGTCTGTTGAGAGGTCAGGGAGTGTAGTCTGTGGTTGATGGACTCCTGGTAATGAAAGCTGCCTGACTTCGACTGCGGCCTGCCCTGGAGTATCTATCGCGTCCGTAGAATAGGTCGATCACACGGACGGCTTCCGATGCTGGAATCAAAACCCACAGATGGGAATCTATCACTGTCAAGCCTACGGTGCGTTTTGTCATTCGCAATTTGAAGTAGCCTATATCATATATGACAGCCTCGGCCGGCTACTAACTGCAGTCCAGAATAGCGCCCCCCCCCTCCCCCAACTCATTCGCACCCAAGGCTTTCATTACGATTCTACGGTTTGTGACACATAGTTCATCCTCAGAAAGGATCGACTACTCTGTGAAATAACAAGTCCTTGGAGCATTCCAGCCAATGGCGCTGTCGTCTACCCACCCGCTGCTCCGAGACAACCCCTCCTCAGCTCCCGAACCCCGCTGGCGATCCCCCATCATCGCCTCCGGCCTGTATGACCGACCGGAAGGGGAAACCCCATCTCTCACCACGCAGTGAACTCATCTTCCTCGAGACCCAAGTCTCTCCTCCCACTGTAAAGACGACAAGATCATCTACATCCACAATCCAACATGGAGCTCCCCTTCCAGCTGAACGACAAAGACCTCTTCAGGCCCGAAAACTTTGTCCACGGGACATGGGCAAACACCAAAGCATCCAAGCGATTCAACGTCGAAGACCCGGGCACCGGCAAAGTGTGGACCGCCTGCCCGGACAGCCAAGCCGAAGACGTCGACTCGGCGGTGCAGTCCGCGCAGGAGGCCTTCCTGAGCTACTCCCAGTACACGCCCCGCCGTCGCGCGGAGCTGCTCATGAGATGGCACCAGCTCATCACCGCCGCGCGCGACGACCTGGCGCGGATCCTGGTCTACGAGACGGGCAAGCCGCTGGCCGAGGCCGAGGGCGAGCTCAGCTACAGCCTGGGCTTCACGTGGTGGTTCTCGGGCGAGGCGGACCGCGTGCAGGGGTCCGTGTACAGCAGCTCGGTGCCCGGGCGGCGCGTGCTGGTGATCAAGCAGCCCGTGGGCGTGGCCGCGGCGCTGTGCCCGTGGAACTTCCCCATCGCCATGGTCCTGCGCAAGGCGGGCGCCGCCCTCGCCGCCGGCTGCACCATGGTGGTCAAGCCGAGCCCCGAGACGCCCATCACCACCCTGTGCCTCGCCCACCTGGCCGCCCGCGCCGGGTTCCCCCCGGGCGCGCTCAACGTGCTCACCACCAGCCTCGACAACACGCCCGCCGTGGCCGAGGCGCTGTGCCTGCACCCGCTGGTGAAGAAGGTCACCTTCACCGGCAGCACGCGCGTGGGCAAGATCATCGCGGGGCTGTGCGCCCGCAACCTGAAGAAGGTGACCCTCGAGCTCGGCGGGAACTGCCCCTTCATCGTGTTCGACGACGCGGACCTCGAGCAGGCGCTGGGCCAGCTGATGGCGCTCAAGTGGCGCCACGCCGGCCAGGCATGCATCTCGGCGAACCGCGTGTACGTACAGGCCGGGGTGCATGACAAGTTCGTGGAGCTGTTGGCGAGCAAGACGAAGCAGCTGAAGGTCGGGCATGGGATCGAGGATGGCACGACGATGGGCCCTGTGACGACGCCGAGAGGGCTGGATAAAGCGGAGCAGCTGCATCAGGATGCGGTATCGAAGGGGGCCAAGGTGGTCATGGGTACGGGGAAGAGGGAGGGCGGCACAAATGGGGCGACAGGATACTTCATGGCGCCTACTATCTTGACGGATATCACGGACGATATGGAGCTGTCGAGGGAAGAGATGTTCGCGCCGGTGCTTGGCGTGTTCAAGTTCGACACTGAGGACGAGAGCGTGAAGAAGGCGAACGACACCAGCATGGGTCTGGCCAGCTACGTATTCTCCAAGAATGTGGACCGTCTCTGGAGGATGTTTGAGAGGCTGGAGGCTGGCATGATCGGTTTGGTAAGTTCCCGCCATTCCCTCCTCGGCCTCCTTTGCGTCAGGATGCAAGACTGACTAAACCACCGACAGAACACCGGGAACCAGTCCGCAGCCGAGTCACCCTTCGGCGGGATCAAGGAGAGCGGCATAGGCAAAGAAAGTGGCAAGGACGTTGCCGTGAACGAGTATCTTATATCCAAGACTGGAACACTGACATTGCAGGATCATTATTGAGGACTGTGAGGCTGGATAATAAGGGACAACGGGTCGCAAACAACGCTTCATTGGCAAGCAGCAAAACTCGCTAGCAGAATTCAACACTACCTTCCCAGCATTCCGGCATCTCTACGGTACATTCGTACCCCGGAGGCATGTAGAGTCAGTCCATGGCTAAATATGTACACGCGAAAGCCCTCTATGCTTCCTCCGTCAGTATCCAGACCCATGTGTTCTATCGCCCGTCTATCCTGACGAAGCGGTTCATCAGCCACTCTAGCCGACCAAGTTGTTCAACTCCAGTATCTATCTATGCAACCAAGGGGGCATCACCTTCTGGCGAAGACCTCCCGGACACTCAGACCAACCTCCTGTCACGTGGGAAGTAGCTGTGGACGATCGTGACAGTTGTCACGAACATAGCGAGCCCCAGCTCAGTGAGAGGAAGTCTTACTGTCCCATCTGTGAGGCTATCAGCGTCAGTAATGTCTCACAAAGGGAAGGAATAGGTGGTACTAACAGGTCGAGAAAAAGCTTCCAGAGAATAGAGAACAAGATACCCTGAAGACCATTCGCAATGATGCGCGTCTTCAGCCCACGGCCAAACAGACCCAAAATGCCATCCTGCAGAATGACCCGCCGGGCGGCCTCGGCTAGACACAAAAGGTGGTGGTCAGAGTCTGTCTCACAAGGCTACGTGGCGGGGGGCATGATGGTGGTAGCACCACGGACAGACTCACTGTATGAGACCTTCGTCTCGTTCACCTGACGGTATGTCTTAACCACCCTCAGCGAGTTCGAGACAGAGTCGGACACAATCGAGGCGCAGAACCCGATGAGCGCCAAGCGGGCCAGCCAGACGATGAGCGGGTGCTTGGGCGGCTCGGCGATGGCCTCGGACAGGAAGTTGTACTACCCGTCACATCACCCTCTACGTCAGCTCCAGACTCGTCGAATGTCTTGAGGGTACGAGGCCCTGGCTTTTTTACTCACGGTTGCAAACCAGGGGTAATGTCCCACGAAGGTGGCGGCGGCGGTAGCGAACGCGCCCCACCACAGGCTGCCCACGCCGTTCTCCTTGACGCGCTTGCGGAGCAGGGCCGTGCCTCGTGCGCCCTGGGCCTGCATGGTGGTCTTGAACGTGTCGATGGGTGTCAGGATCA
This sequence comes from Juglanconis oblonga, assembly GCA_003012965.1. Classification (NCBI taxonomy): domain Eukaryota; kingdom Fungi; phylum Ascomycota; class Sordariomycetes; order Diaporthales; family Juglanconidaceae; genus Juglanconis; species Juglanconis oblonga. The sequence continues at coordinate 5,410 of MUZH01004331.1, read as the reverse complement.
TGCGGAAGGCGGCGGCGCTATAGAAGTCATGTACCGTCAGGTCACTTCTCGTCTCACTTCCTCCGGCACAGACGACCAGGGAGGGCGGTGTCTTACCAGAGAGACGCGAAGATGGTCTGGATCACCGTGGGCAGCTGGCTCAGGTAGCCGTTGGACTGCAGCAGGGCCAGAATCCCGGCGTTGGCCGCCGTGTCGCCGAACCGCGAGACGGGACCCTGGATAAGAGCCCAGCCGGTGCCTTGGTAGAAGCGGCGAATCCCGCCTTCGGCATACAATGTCTTGGTGGCTGCGGTAAGAGAGCTGCCGTGGCGGTATTGATAGTTCATGATGGTGCGGATCCACTGTGAAGAGTCAGTCTTGCACCGAGAAGAGGTGAGGCCTCAAGCTGGCCGTTCCGTGTTGAACACTCCGTACCATGAGAAGTAGCACCTGCAGGAACATGGCAGCAGCACCACTCAAACCACCGCCGAGGGCCTTCTTCAAAGCACCTTTGAGGTCGAACTACAAGCCTATGTCAGCCTCATGGCCCCGTGCGCGGGATGCCGCCGCCGCCGCCGACGACTCACATCAACATCCTCCGCTTCAATCCAACCCTTGATGAAGAAGGCGAGCACCAGCGCCGCGAGGACCGTCCACAATATCCGCCAGAACCACCAGCTTTTGGTGCGCTTCGCATGACTTTGCGGCGGCTCAAGCAGGGCTGCTTCCTCGTGCTCATTTCGGCCCTCCTCGGCCTGTGAGGCCAGCAGCGGCGTCTCCTCCGTGTACGGCGGTGGTGAGCGAGTGTCGGACGACGGCCTTGGCGACCGCGGCGGCGACTTCGGCGGTGTTTCAGCGCCGGCAGTTGTGGCGGCCGGGGCAGACATGGCTACTGATGAAAAGGGCCTGTCTGGATTGGATCCGGAGAGTCTTCTCGGTAATTCCGGCAAGCTGCTGTGATGTGACAGAGAAGTCAAGGGTGAAGAATACAGTTCATGAAGAGCCGCTGTCTCATGAAGCGACCGACATACCACAGTAGCAGATGGTGAGCGCTTAGAAATCGGATCCCAAAGCGGGCCATCGCCATCCGAAACCTTGCCAGAGGCACGCAATCAAGCTTATCTCCGTCCCGAGCAAGTGTGGTCCCTTGGTCCCTGGTCACGCCAGGCACACCCTTCCCCCACGCTCGCAATCTTCCGGTGGAGTGGCGTGCGTTTCCAATGTGACCGTCATCGGTTTCCATCACCACACGCGTGAGACGCGTTAGACGCCTTAGACGCCGACTCTCCGTCCTATATACATAGTAGTTCCATAAGCACCCTAGCTTGAGAACGGTTGAAGATACGAACCCCTGCTGTCGAACATCCAAAGCAGCCAAGTCAAAGGTCACAGATTCTCCCTCAAGATGATCTAAAAGGCCAGAGTGATTTAGTCAGGACTCTGAGTGTTCAAGGGGCCAAGGTTCGCATTTGCACACAGTCTCGCGGGTCGTGGCTCAGGTTGTATCCATCCTCCTCCCCGGAACACTTTTGCCATACACCCACCGAGAGAACAGAACAAACCGAACAACACAACAACAAAAACGCTTCCAGACCAATATGCGATATTCCTCCCGCATATCGGAGGACATCGCTCGTTATGTCAGTACCGTAACTACCACAGCAATGCCGATCTGCCACTGGCGTGCGGGGTCGGTCAGCCGGCGTCTTGAATACTGCACAGTCCTTCCATACGTATGATACCACTTTTGCGTAGACATCTACCATACCAGGAACACAGCTCGTCTATTAACCCTCAGCCAACATTGCCGCCATGTCTCGCCGTCTCGAAGGGAAAGTGGCCATCGTCACAGGCGGCGCCTCGGGTTTCGGCCGGGGCATCGCCACCAAGTTCGTGCACGAGGGAGCCAAGGTGATCGTGGCTGACCTTTCCGCAGAAGGGGGCCAGACATTGGTCAAGGAGCTCGGGTCCTCGGCCGTCTTCCAGCAGGGCGACGTCACCAAGAGGGAGGACTGGGAGACGCTGTTGAAGGCCGCCACGGAACTGGGCGGTCTGGACGTCGTCGTCAACAATGCGGGCGCCACCTACGCCAACAAGCCCACCGAGACCGTCACGGAGAGGGACTTTGATCTCTGCTTCAACGTCAACGTCAAGTCCATCTGGCTGTCCACCAGCGTCCTCCTCCCTTTCTTCCTGGACAGCGGTCGATCCGGATGCTTCATCAATGTCGCCTCCACGGCTGGCCTGCGCCCGCGACCCGGACTCGCTTGGTATAACGCTTCGAAGGCAGCCGTCATCAATGCGACAAAGTCTTTAGCCGTCGAGTACGGACCGAAGCAGATCCGTTTCAACTCGGTGGCGCCGGTGTTTAGTGGTGGAACTGGATTGTGCGTCTCCCACTCGGCCTTCGTCTTCGTCCGGATACCTTCGTCCGTCAGCAGCTACCCATGCTGATTTCGTCGGAATAGGTCACATCTGTTTTTAGGGAAAGAGGACACGGACGAGAACAGGGCAGGATTCATCGCCACTGTGCCACTAGGTCGTGGGTCGACTCCCGCTGACATTGCCAACGCCTGCACCTATCTTGCAAGCGAGGAAGCGAACTTCATAACGGGCGTTAACCTCGAGGTAAGATCCCGGCAGCCCCTTCACGTTTGCGACGCAGACCTGCTCACAAAGATGATCACAGGTGGACGGCGGTCGTTGCATCTGAGGCTTTTATATTTTTTTTGGAGAAACAGTATGCCATTGTTGCAGAACCCCTACCTGAGGACATCCTGGATGACGGTCGACCTCTCTTTGCCTGGGAAGAGCACCCTGCGCTGGAGTATTCCCTCACCTTATAATCACTACGGCGAGACCGTTTAACATATACTACCATACATAGTGGAGAACTTGGGATCCTATCCGCTCTCCCCTTAATAAGCTACTAATAGCTCTATTACTCTTTACAAGGTCTCTCTAGATACTCTATTATCGCTCCGATAGCTAATAGTATAGACGCAGCCGAAGGTTTTAGCCGGCACCGTTATATACCTATTTCATCATAGAGAGGATTAATTAGCAAAAGAAAAGAAAGGAGGAAAGTTAAATAGCTAAGAAATTGCAACCCTTATATAAGGGGGGTAAGATATACGGACTACTTACTAATACTATTAGCCGCCTTCCGCTTTCGGCTAGTTAGGATTCTGCTAGGTTATTAAGACCTTACTATAAAGTCCCCTTTCCTATAGATTTTTAGCGCGATAGTATTATATCTTTAGAACGTTATATATAGGAAGCCGTAATATTGCAGAGAGATTGCTATAAAGGGGTTTCGTCTAGCCTTCGAGTAAGGTTTTTCCCCTTAAGCATTCGTAGAGTGACTGCATGCCTTCTAGGCGCTATACTTAGCTATAGCTAGCGTAATAAGAAATATTATTATTATTATTATTATTATTATTAAAATGCATAATTATACGGCTATCGAGTCTAGTATTTATAGTATACCCTCTGCTATAGTTTAACTTTAGGGCGCTATAGCACCCTTCTATTAGATAAATATTACTATAGCTACTTCTAGAAGGCTAGGCACTGCTTATATCGCCCTAGCAGATGCTATTATTACTTCCGCTATTTCTAACCCCCGTATTAACGAGCGAATAGTCTTTCCTTTATAGGAGCAATTAGTAAACTATAGCAACTATGGCATAGCCTATATAGGCGATAGCTACTATAGCGTTTTCTTTATCGGTGCAGCTAATAAACGCAATAATAAGTGCTTTAACTGCGGCAGATAGGGCTACTAGGCTAAAGACTATCGTTAGAAGGCTGTTTTTCCCCCTGCCAATAAGTTATTTCAGCGCTTATAGCCTTCTTAGCAGACTTCTTAGCAGCCCTCTTAGTCCTCTGGCCAGAAGGTCACCCTGAAGGGAATGCTGTACAAAGACGACAAGACCCTGACGAGTCGTTTTCGACAGGCTTTCAACCGCACCCCGGACCGCAAGCGAACCCTNNTAGGGATAAGGCTGCTGAAAAGTAAAGGTCTAGCAGCACCTATTATATAGAAGTAGGCGCCGGATACTACCCCCCTTTATAACCCCTCCGGGAGGGCTATAGTAATTCCTATAATGTTTTCAGAGCTTATTTACCCTTTAAAGTCGAATTTTTAGTATTCCTTAACTATAGTTATCCAGCTATTTACTGCTNNGCATTAAAGGCATTAGACTAAGGATTAGCTAGGATATAATTATTAGCAGATAATTCGTAGCTATTACCGGCTAGATAGATAATTTTAGTATAGCTGCTAGTATTATCCCTAATAGTATATTTCTAGCAGACTTAGTCCTTAGCAAATCTATTTTTTATAAGTAGGGCGTCTCCTATAGAGGGGATATATACTGCTATAAGAAGGAGATAATAACCCTCTAGAATTTTACTAGCAGGCCTACCCTTATGCCTGATTTTTCGCTACCTAAGGCATACCGAATTAAGGAGTTACTTTAGGAAACGGCATTTATAGCAAAAGAGGCACTTTTAGTATTAAAGCTATTAAAAGTCTAATAGGGCAAGGGCATACTAGTTAACGACCTAGTAATCTCTAGGTACCTTTATAAATATAAGATATGCTTTCCAGGCCTTTTCGACCCGGCTTAGCAATATACTAAGGCTATCGAAAAGCTCTTAAAGGTTCGTTATATTATTAATACTAGCGATTACCCTCCGTTTCGATAGCACCTATACTGCTATAGCCCTGCCTAGGAATAGGCTATTTATAATTTTATTAAGGCATACTCCGGCACTCTAATATAGAAGAGTAAGTCCCCCTAGGCTAGCAATTCGCACCTAGTCCCTAAGAAGCAACTAGGGCAAATTATAAAGCCTGATAAACATAATAATCAGGTGATTTAGCGGTTTTATTACGATTATTAGTAACTGAATAAACTAATAAAGAAGTATGCTTACCCCCTACCGAATACTATAGACTAAATTCAGAATGCTGCCAGCTATGCTTACTATGCTTTTATCGACCTAAAGGATAGGTTCTAGCATATTCTAATTAAAGAGAGAGACTATAAGAAGACGGCTTTTTCTACCCCTAACGGCCTATACGAATAGATTAAGATGCCGTTTAGGCTAATAAATGCCCCCGCTACCTTCTAAGTACTAATAGAAGAGATTCTAGAACCCCTCTGAGATTTCGTCTCTAGCCTATTAGACGATATTAGCATATAAGCCGACTTGCTAGCCCAGCTTTACGAACGATTACTATTAGTTTTCGCTAGGCTTTACAAGTATAGTATACTTCTAAACACCCAGAAGACTAGGCTCTTCGTCACTAAAGGAGTATTTCTAGGCTTCATCATCAGCAAGACCGGCATTCGGGCGGACCCTGCTAAAGTCTCTGCTATCAGAGACCGCCCTATGCCTACTACAACCACTAAAGTTTATA
>MUZH01004330.1:0-63093 GCA_003012965.1 Juglanconis oblonga | reverse complement strand
CCCTCCACCCTCCACCCTCCACCTGGCAGCAGCTTGAGTTCGCAGGAACCGTACCGCACCGCACCGCCGTTGCAGGAAACGCAGATATCAACAGGGAGCTAGGTCTGAGAAACACGCGAGCGAAGAATGCGCGAGGACGCGGAGGCAGACCTTGTGAGCATTTGGCTTCTCAGCTGCCGGGTGCTTCCCTGCTGAGAAGCTCTGCGGCACGATAGGCCTCGGCGGGAATCGTCAGCTTCGCAGACGGGATTCGTCGTGTGTGGGAGCTGTTAGACTTCCACATGAATCATGGCTCAGAGACTGGTTTCTTGGTCATGAGGTAAGGATGGATCTATGCGAAGCCTAGCTGGGTAGACAGGGCGACGGCACAGCTCGGAATCTGCCCCACCTGCGCCTGTGATCCCTTCCGGTAAAGGGTCAACCAAGATATCGAAGAGATGGTCTGACGGAGGTTCCTGGAGATGCAAGGTTGCTCCCGGAGCTGCATACATCACATCGACTATTGGTTGATTAATCCAGTCTGGGCGAATGCGATACAGACACACCATTGCCGAAAAGAGCGAAGTCGAATATCCAGTAATGAAGCTGAGGACACCCCGTAGCCTGGATGGGAGATCTTCGCGGTGATCCGAGCGCAAGCTCAGCCTAGAGATCTGAGATTGCCATTCGTGGTTGATGGGAATCATCTCGAGCCTCGATGCCCCGCCCCTTCTGTGGTGGAGGGTGGGAAGGTGGCAGGGTGGGAAGCTCGCAAAGTCCCCCACGATTCACCGTTGTCGTCCGTCTCGGCCTGGATGAAGCCCAGGAGAGATTCGCTCCTCGTGGATCGTGCAACTCGACACGGGTTCATGCACTCGTGGTTTGTGGTTTGTGGTCCGATGGTCGGAGTGCCGGACGATGGTGTCGTCCCTAGCTGCTAGCTGATGGAAGATGATGGCACCGTCCCAGCTCAGCTCATCTCATCCCAAGTGATCTGAACACCGCATGGTGAGGAAGAGTCGTTCATCTGGGCTGATAATCTTGGTGGGGTCCTGCCGTATATTGTGGCACAGAAGAAAGCTCGCCGATGTTGTCATTTGTCAACCTAGCAGCAGCCCAGATGCGCAGGCAGGTGCGGCTTCACCTCCAAAATTGTTAGCGCATCATGTCTCCGAAAATATCGTAATGCATTCCGCCCGCGGTTGCGCTTGTTGATGAGCGCGATCGGCTGAAGCTGGGCAAACAAAAATAGATTGGTCGCATTGAACGATCGGTGATGCGCCATCAAGCGCCGGTGGAGGGTGGTCGTGACTCTGGAGTTGCAGAGCGGTTGCGCATCGTCGACCAGCTGTGCCAAATTTAGACCACCCGCTTGGTGTGAGCCACTATGGTAACTGCTCTTTAGCGCGCGCATCTCTCCAGCGTCGCATCGGCAGGGTTGACGTTCCTTCAGGGCGGCTATTGCGCACGGACGGTACAGCGAATCTCATCAGCCCCCACACGGGGAGGGAAGGCCCGAGGCTACAGGGAAACGGCTCCAAGCGAAGACGGGAACGAGCAAGGCAGATCCTTGCTTTGGTGGCCCCTCCTTCCCGTCCCACAGGTCTGTCTTGCACCCCAATTGGCTTGCGCCAGCGTCACATCGCTCCATCCCGCTTGCTGCTAATGCAGAGGTGGACCGTGCAGTCACGACGTCTCGTCAAATCATTCACCATGAATGCAGCTTCTCCTCTGCACACCTGCACCCTCGCATCCCGGACGGCAAAGATTGCAACGCGACCACACCAAGTCGTTCCTCGGATTGCAGATTCCAGATGCCGCCCCCCTGGACCTGCAGATAATGCCAATGTGACATTGGATGCCATTGTTAGGAGAGTGCCGGAGTGCGAGAGGGTGGAGGGCTGAGAGATGAGATGAGGATCACTCCACCGCCGGGCCGTCGAGGACGCTCGCCTCGACTTCGTGCGCCTTGAAGGGACCGCGGGGCAGCATGACGAGGCGTCGTCTCGTACGCCGTACGCAGTCCAGCCCGCACGATAGCCCGTGTCTCAACTGTAAATTGCTTGCAGCAGATGGATGGATGGATGGATGGATGGATGGATGGATGTAGGACAACGTGTTCGCCAGTACCACTCGTCACACGTGGCCACCAGAGATATACCTCCGCACACGTCCATGTCTTCAACGCCCGAGGACAGTCTGTGCATGCAGTCTGCACTCTCAGTTTGTCCGTGCCATGGTACCTGCTTGAGATCGACCGTCACTCGCATTGGACTGGTCGTGCTACGTACCATCCACGCATCCAGACAATCAGCTCTCCGCAAGGAGAGATGCCACATCAACTGAGTCATTCCTTACAGTGCAACCCTTGCGCAGTGGGGAACCCGGTGAATTTCTCACCGTGGACATTGTTCCACGGGAGATTACTCTCACAAAGATAACCTCAACGCGCTGCTAAGGGCGGCTCTCCTGGATGGCTTCATGTGCCAAGTAGGAGCGCCAGCCCAGTCACTCTGTGGCCGACACGATGCAAGCTGGCCAGGAAGTCCGACCACTAGGCAATGCCTCGTTTTCCCCGACTGGTTTCCCACCGGCCAGTGCTATGCCGTGCATCACTCCTCAACTCATGATTGACCAGAGGCTCACTGGTAGAAGGCGACCGGCATGAATCAGTCCGTCGGCGCAGCCAGCCCAGACCAGAACAGAATGTTGGATGCTAGCAATGAGGCAGACTACGGCCAAACTCTACCTGCCAACAAAATCTTCTCGAATCGCCAATCAGGCTCAGTGCAACCCGACCTCTTGAGTGGATGTAACGACAGTGCTCATTGACCGTCCAGCCGTTCCGTTGATCCCGATTTGGACCTGGACCCATGGTCACTGGGGCCGGGGAGCTGTGGATGACTGCATCTACATTTGCATCTGTGTAATGACCAATCTCAGATGTAGACCATCGCACGGTTACAATACAGGGCAGGGGGGAAAGACGGCCATCGGACAAGACTCGACACGGATTCTGCGTCCTCCACGACATGTTTTCCCCGAGACAAACATTCAAGAGTTTGCAGCCACACGAGTGTTCTCGAATGCGTCAAGAGACGTCTCCTGCTGGGTTCACCCGAGGCCGAACAAAGACGTTGTGTTCCTCAAAGCATCAATGTCAACGAGCGGGGCGTCGAGATTAAACTTTCGGGAGTTTCCCGCGTCCATGTCTGCTGCTATGGCTTTTTTCTTTCTTTTTTTCTTAGCGATGGCATGGGTGGCATATCGCGATCCAAGCTATACCCGGCTAATGTACCATACTCATATGGGAAGGCATCATCTCAGGTATGCACACGGATGATCAAGCAGTGCAAGCCAAGCGAGCTCTCTGGCTCTCCGTTTCCGCCCACCATGAGCCCACCTTCTGGGGATCAGCACCGACCCCTGTGCGATCCGGTCTGCAGAGAGCAACCAGGATGATGAGAGCTATCTACGGTTCTGCATGACCTCTTGCATGCTGGAGGCCGGTTGCGCCAATAGCTATGCATCTTGCCGGCACCCATCCAGGGCAGAGCTGCCCTTTCTGTCGCGCAGCAGCACAGGCCGGCATGTCGAGCGGCACGATCCCACCTTCCCTGTCCCCGGCGCCCTACCAGAGCTCGACAATGGCATTCTGTGGTGGGGTTGCATGCTGGATCCCACTTCCGAGTGAGACCCTCCACGCGACCGCTCATTGGCACCAATAAGCGCAGGACCCATTCCTCTCTCCTGACGTGTGAGCACAAGTACCGTCCTACCAATGGTACTACGGCAAGGTACATTCGCCCGGCGCGGAAGACTGTCCGATGTGTGCCCGATGTGCTGCTTATGCGGTAGCGCAGCAGGATGGGGCCCCCAAAAGCAGGAAAGCGTGCCGTCTTGCTGGCAGTTCCAAATTTAGAACCACCGGCCAACCTGCTGATCCAGCGATGGTTCGTGGCCTGGAGAAGCGGCCACGATATAAGTCTTTTGATCCATCCAACACCGGGCCTGTAATGTTTTGTTCTTCTCTCATCCGAAGGTCCAAGGGTTTATTTGGTTGTCGTCCAGTTAGAGTCTCTTCCTCTTTCTTTAATATTTCGTCCCCTACGCAGTCCGTCGATACAGGTCTATCTCGGTTTTCCATTTACCAGTCGCTTTTCAAATAATTTGTCAGTCAGCAAGCAGGTCTTGCTCGGAACCGGTCGATCACTCGCAATCGGACGAAACTCGCCGGCAATACTTAATTTTAGTCTTTGGGTTGGAAGAGATTGGGGCTGTTCATTCGGCACAGCACCGCCGAAGCGATCACTTGAGCTTGTCGACTTGCGAGCGAGCGCGGATTGCGACACTCCAGCTTCTGGACCTCGACCAGGACTTGGGAGACCCCGGCTCGTGGCCATCCCGCTTCTTCTCGGCCCAGAAGTCGACCAGGACAAGACGATCCACACCCCCCCGGCCATCTCTTTCTCTACTGCCACCCCCCCGACCAGGTACCCCCTGTACCTTCCTCTCCACGCAGGTACCTGTGTTGAATAGGACGGAGGATACAAATGTCAACACTACCCCCCAACCGTCACCACCACAGGGACGACCTCATGAGAACATCGCAAGTCAACATGGCCGTCGCACAGCCAACGAAGACCAAGTCGGCCTCCAAGGCCACCCACAATGCCACCTCTAAACAAAAATCACAGATGCATCGTCGCTCAAGAACAGGTTCGTGCCGTTTTCCTCGGATCCTCTACCGCTCCCTGCTTGATTTACATCGGCCATGTCTCCCTCTCGGGTTCCAACCGTTGGAAGTCACACCTGTCTCTGTTTTCATATGTCTTCCATATGGCTCGCCTGGTCATCGTCCTGTCCGAGACCCACCAGCTAACATGAATACGTCTTGGAGGTTGCTACACATGCAGACTACGAAGGAAGAAGTGTGACGAGGGCTCGCCCATGTGTTCGGCATGCAAGCACCTTGGTCTCGTTTGCGAATACAAGCGCCCAATGTGGTGGAGCAACAACGATGCGCGGAGAAAACACAAGGACGACATCAAGATGATCATCAAGAGGAAGAAGCTGTCGGAGAAGGCCTCACACTCGCACCCTCACTCCCACACTATCCAGACCTCGATACCATCACCACCGGGCCTGTCGCATTCACTTCCGACCTCAGCGACCTTCTCCGATCCTCTTGACCGGACAAGATCACAGTCGATTGACTCGCACTACTCGTTCAACTTCAACAGCCCGCCAGTCGCTACCGAAGCGTACCCCTACAATTCGCAGATGCACCCGGAATTGATGTTTGGTGGCATCTCACCGTACACGCCATACGAGATTGACGTCAAGACGGAAAGACAAATGTTCGTGGACGACGTCCCAACACTACACGAGTCAACAACCTCCACTTTCAGCACCTACACCCACCCGCCGCCGCCCGGAACCATGTTGTCGTCTTCATTCCCGCTGGAAGGCGGTGAATGGACCGAGCAAACATACACAGAACGCCGAGAGTCGCTGACCGAGGAAACCCTGAACTGCAACTTCTTTGACTTCGCACATGGCCCTTCCATGGACACAAGACAAGTTGCAATTGAATTGGATGAAGGTGACCAAAGACTTCTGGACCACTTCATTCAATTTGTATTGCCGACAATTTTCCCGATCTTGGAGTCAAACCAACATGGATCCGTCGGGTCCGATCTTATCCTGCCTGCGCTTCAGAGCAACAAGGGTTACCTGCACTGCTGTCTCAGCATCGCAGCGCAGCACTACAAGGCAATGGTCACGACACAAAGTGAGGAGGTTGACAATGACTTCATGCAGCAAATTGACAGCGATATCATGCGCCACCGGTACTCGACTATCTCGTCTCTGTGCGACGCCCTCAACCGCGATGAGGACCACCAGCAAATCCTGGAGGCTGCGCTGGGTCTCATTTTCTTCCAATGCTGTGTTGGTCGTTTTGACGATGCTCTCCCCGACATCGCATGGCACCAGCACTTCCAGGCTGCTATCTCACTGGTGCAGAAGCTTGATCTCCCGCACCGCGTGTCCGATGAGCACCACCCGCTCAGCCAGACACCGTTCAACATGACGCTCACCGCATGGATTGACATCCTTGGCGCAACGATGAAGGGTCGCGCCCCAACATTCGCACACACGTACCGTGAGAAGCATCTCTCACAGGTCAACCACACCCTGGGTCTCCGTGAGCTCATGGGTTGTGAGGACCGCGTCATGTACCTGATCAGTGAGATCGCCTGCCTCGAGGCTCTGAAGCGCGACGGCATGGATGACATTACTTTGTGCCAGCACGTTCACGTTCTGGGTGACCAGATCGGCTTCACGGAGATGGGTGAGACAGGCCCCAAGATGCCCTTCAACGCCAACGGCACACTGTCGCCGAAGCAGCTCTCCAAGAACATGACACAGGCATTCCGCCTCACTGCACGCATTTATCTTTGCAGCCTGGTGCCTGGGTTCTCCCCCTCACAACCCTCTTGTATTGACCTCATCGAGCGCCTCACCACCGTTCTCCAGCACATCCCCTCCGGCCCGGGCGGCTTCGACCGTTCCCTGGTCTGGGTGTACCTGCTCGGCGGATCAATGAGCGGCGTTGGCTCGAGCTTCCGCACGTTCTTTGAAGACCGCGTGTCGCAGCTGGGCGACCAAGCCGACTACGGCTCCTTCGGCCGCGTTGCCTGCCTCCTCCGCGAGGTGTGGGCTCGCAACGACGGACTTGTCTGCTCGCCAAGCACGGCCACCAGCGCCGCGGCGGGCATCAAGCCCGAGGAGCCGGTGCAGCAGGGACAGCAATATGTCCACTGGCGGGACGTGATGCAGATGAAGGGCTGGGAGTTCCTGCTCATCTAGACGATGACGCACTGGGATACCCCGAGTCTGTATCGACCTGCTTGTCTCTGTCTGTTTGCCGAGGCGATGCAGGGTATCGCCTCATCGTATAAGCCACAACACAACACAACACAACACAACACAACACAACACAACACATACATACCTTCTTTTCAGCGTATACCCATTATCTTTTTTTGAGATTTGACCCTAGAGGGACTGCCGCGAGGCAACAACCATGAGACGAGGAATGATATTTGATACCTAACTTCTTGGACGACACTGCACCTGGACGAGGAAGAAGACCTTCTTTGCCGCAGCTGACCTGGAAGCTGCGCTTTTTGAAACGAGAGGAATGGAAACCTTGGAACATAAATAACGATGGATGAGACGAGATGTTGGCAGCAGCATGCTCTGCAATAGATGATAAAACGACCGACCTCCTTTCCTCCTCTGGATCTCCTACACACTCCCTCACAGTATAACAAAGCATGCAAGCATGGATCAGGAGTTTTATGTGTCATATCTCATGGTTTGGGGGTATTGGGATCTGGATTATACCATGTTTGATTCGGAGGAGCAGTTTCTGGGAGCATTTGGGACCTGGGAAAGATAAGAGATGATACACCTACTCACCGGACACAGCACTCATCGAAGGATAGCCGCCGGTTTCTCATGTCCATGGGATGGCAATATTGTAATGGGAGCGTGCCAAGAAACCTAGTCACAGCGGATTAAACAGCAAAACAAAGAGAAAAAAACATCAAAAATGCAAGGCTGCGCACTCGCATTGGTGACTTGCGCGCGAGAGATGAAACGGCGATGACGTTTAAATACTATAGCGAGAGACCATGTAACTTGAACCCTCGTAGACGCGCGCGATTCGGGGTGGAGGATGGAGCTGAAGCCATCGCGGGCCATTTACTGACAGGACCTGGGCCGGCGGTAAGAGGAAAGAATGACAGTATTAACGGCGTACCGCCGGGACAAAAAAGAAGAGGGATCTGGGATTCGAAAACTGTCCTGAGGATTTGATTGAGTCTTGCTACTAGATATTATATCTTAAAACAGTCAGGCTGAGAGATGAAGAATCCATCGTCATCTTGTCATCTTCAATCAAGGCCGTGACCCTCTCAAGTGGCATGATTTTGGCCGCGCCTAGTCGCGCTGACTTGTCTGAGTAATCTCCCTGATTCAAAATATCTGTATATGGAATCAGAAACAAACTCGTAGGACTCAAGAAGCCTCCAGGAAAATCATGATTGCCTCGACATCGCCGCCGCCGTCGGGAGTCTAAGGACTCACAGGAACCCTTACCCTTACCCTTACCCTAACCCACTTACACAAACCCTGAGTCTGATTCACACGCCTGGCCCCAGGTCTCGGTGACGAGCCGGCCAGCGCAGCGGTGGGCAGCGGTGGGCAGCCTACCCACCCACCAGCCACGCCTGAAACGCAAATGGGCCTCGCCAGCAAAAACCTGCTTCGTAATTCCTCGACGACCAGTCATTCTCACAGCGTTTGCCACCCCTGCGACGACTATTTTCGATGTGGCCTCCTGTTCTTCCCGGGACTTCGCCTCCATGGAGGTGAGTAAACCGAGTCATCGGCATGGTCCAGCGAAGCTTTCTTCATCTGATCTCTCACAGACGTGGTCGGGGCAATGCTGTCCGTTTGATGGATTCACACCCCCACCAGCGGTCGGTGTGAGGGACCTGGGACCTGGGACCTGGGACCTGGGACCTGGGACCTGGGTCCTTGGAAGCCTCTCTCTTTTCTTGTGTGCCCAATTATGGATACGCCGACCAGGCAGGGCAAGGTCACGCCGGGACGACGATCATCAGATAAGGCATTCTGGGAAACCTTGACGAGCTGAGGTTGGAGGTCTCGTGAACAGTGAGAAAGGCCATTGTTTCGCTGCCGGCAAGGATGTGAATGGACGTGCCGGGGCGGCAGGGATGGGAGCTTGAGGCTGCTCTGGACCGCTGGCGGATGGCATTGCAGGCTTGGGCTTGGGCCCTCGGGATGCCCCTGGTTCGGGGCGGTCGATGACCGGTCGCTATAGACCGGGTGGCTGATAGCTGATAGCTGTGCTCGGGGTGGGCTTCTCCGGGAGGCTTTGTGAGCTACTCCGCACGATCCCACGCTGGATATTCACGGTGAACAACATGAGACGGACTACGCAGTACGGACTGCACGGGTCAAGGGAGGAGGCTCTTCTCATGTGATCTACCCCGCGTCACGCTCACGTGGTGGTCACTGATACACATAGCATGGGCTGGCTAGCAGCGGCACAGCCCATAATGACCGGTATATCGAGAAGCTAGAATCCTTCCCGTCGGAGGTTCGCGGGAGTCCGGATTTGGAAGTCCGGATTTGGAGGTCGTGGGAGGTGGTCGTTGCTGCTGCGAGGTCGGCGGTGACGACCGCGGCAAGAGACGTCCAAAGAGACGTCCAAAGAGACGTCCAAATTTAGCACAACTTCCTACGTTAGTAGTGCGACCGTGCTCCAGACCCCGACCCCGGAAACTTCAATTGCCTTTGTGCAGTCTTCTTCATACCTATCTATCCTTCAGCTCGGACCAGCTCGTGAACCTTGCGGCGGGCCGTCTGCACAAGCCTCTAATGTTTCCGATCTGGACAAGCGCAGCCAATGAACTCGACAGGTTTCAATGTCTGCACGACAGGCCGACCTCATCTGGCCTCTGCTCCACAACCCTCACCACGGTCATCCGTATCCCTGCGTTTCTTTCCTCTGGCAGGGCCAAGCGCTTCCTCGCAGCCTCTCATTTCTGGAGTTTCTGCTCGGTCGAAACGGCCATGCTTCGTTCCTAGTCTCGCGGCTGCCCAAGACCCGCCAGGCGCTGGCCGCCACGCCACGCGACGACCACCACAGCTCAGCTCGCTTGCCATGATGCCATGAAAACCGTTTCATCTGCGGAGGCCCTATCAGACCGTATACGGGCCATTGCATACCACACCACACATGGCGGCGCAGTGTCCTGGCGCAAGGTCCCGGCGCCTCTTGAGTCCCCCCCACAAAAGAAGCGCCTACCACAACGGCCAGTCAGTTCGACTGCATCTGAGTGCCCTGCCGCCGGACATACCCTGATGACTCTATTCTCGTTGGCTTTCGAGGCCTCGGATCGGGTTCCTTGCCGTCTTGCCGTCTTGCATACGCCATACTGGCACAGTGCTGTCGGAAACAATGGACAAAGCATGGGTCTACACAGGGCCAGCCTTTGTGAACTCACAACAAAGGCCATTCAGTCTCTCTGACCCCCAAGGAAGGGACGTCATCTTGCTGGCGCCGGCTAAGATGGTTGCTGTGTATTGTGGTGCTATCTGACTTGATGGTTGAGCCATCTTCTCTTTTGCTGATCCTTCCCTTGTTTTTGTCTTCCCTTGCCATCTTCACCTCGCTTTCCTCATTTTCTGCCAATCCTTCAACAAGTCTCCTTGTTGTGTTGTATGACTACCTAAGCGGGTAACTCTTATTGTTAATCTTATTTGTATGCCTGTGGCTACCGTTGTCAGCGACAATCATCACCACCTCTGTTCTCACAACCCAAGGAACCTTATTCAGTATTGCTCTCCTGGAGAGGCTTGAAGGAGTCGCCTTCGATCCGGCATACCAGCGGGGCTACACACACAAACCCCTCCCGGCTACGCGCCGGCCTCGAGCCACAGCCAACATCGACAGGATTCGAAACAGCAAACAGAGAAGAGGAAAAGGGGACGAGAAGGATACCCATGAAGAGCATCCAAGTCCCCGTGCCGTCGAGGGCATCGGCGGCCGTCCTCCTCCTCCTCACAATACCATCCCTAGCGTCGCCTCTCACCACACACATCCCTGTATGGGCACGACCACGAACATCATCATCACCAGAAGAACTCTTCAGCCGTTCCTCAACATGCGGTGACTCTACCTACGTCCAGTGCTCAGCAAGTCTTCCCGACGACTTCTGCTGCCCCGTGGATTCGACATGTATGGCCCTGGCGGGAAATACCACCGCGCTATGTTGTCCATCAGGCGAAGACTGCTCCCAGATTGAGACCATCCCCTGTGATCTGTCTCTGGAGGACAAGGACCAGCACCCAGCCGCGACGGTCATGACATCCGCGCTGACAGGAACCCTGGAGACATGTGGCACCAAGTGCTGCCCCTTTGGCTATTCTTGTTCCGACGGCGTCTGCAATAAGAATAGTGACCAGAGCACCAAGCCAAGCACGAGCTCGGTGGCGTCTTCGGCGACGGCAACGGCGACGGCAACGGCAACGGCTACTCAGAGCTCGACCCAGACTCAAACTGCTGGCGTGAACCCAACCACCGGAACCGACTCGAGTCCATCCACTACAAGCAGCTCAGACTCGTCAGGATCCGGCTCCAGCGGCTCCTCTACCGCCTCAGCAGCCGCCGACTCCACTTCGACTTCCAGCAGCGCCGACTCCAGCCCCGAAGGCTCCTCAAGTAGCGAAGACTCCTCCTCCAAGGCGGGCATGGTAGCCGGTGGTGTCATCGGCGGCATCGCCGGCGCCGTGCTCCTAGGGATGATCATCCTATTCCTCGTCAAACGGGAGAGAAGGCGCAAGGCAATGGAGAAGGACGGCGGCCAGTTCAACCGGCGCTCCTCGTCGTCCTTCGGCAACATCCTCAACAACCCGGTCACCAAGGGCTCCCCGCACCCCGCCATCTCGAAGCCCATCGTCAGCGAAGGCGGCACGTTCCGCAGCGACTTCACGCGCAAGGCCAGCATGCGCTCCCCAGGCTCGTTCCACAGCGGTGCCGGGCTGCGGGATGGCGGCGACGTGGATCACAACAACGACCACGACCACGACCACGACGGCGCCTCGTACAGCGAAGAGTACGACGATGGCGTCTCCAGCATGCACGAGGTGCCGCGCTCGCCGCCGCGCATCACCACGCCCCGGAACCGCGCCGTCAGCTCCATGTACGGTAGCTTCTACGACCCCAACGATCCGGCCCGCGCGTCCGAGTACCAGCCGCCCTTGAAGATGCCCTCGGCGCGGGCGTTCGGCGGGAACGACGCCCCCGCGCAAGGCGGGCGGGACTGGCTGGGCGATCCGCTGAGCGACTACGGCGGGCCGCGGGCGAGCAGGGATCCGGATGCCGCGTACATTGATGTGTTTGCGGATAGTAACGCGCTGGCGCCGCCGCCGCTGGATTTTGGGGAAAGGAGGGACACGAGGTTCTCGGATATCAGGAGGCAGGCGAGGGATATGTGATGCGTGTCTTGTCTTGTGTCTTGAGGATACGAGAGGAAAGGTGGGAGGGAGACGGGAATTTGTTTGCATATACCTAACTCGGAGCGATAAAGATTCTGGCGTTTTGGGGGGGGGGGGATACAAAGAAAGATACCTGCTATTTTCGGGTTGCCGACTTGCAACGGGCGCTATTATCTGCCTACCTATTACTTTAGTACCATTGAGTAAATAGTACTTTTCTCTTCTTCGAAGAATACTTTTGTTTGTTTCCTAGACAATGATGCCTTTCCCCACTGATCCAACAACGACGGTCGGTCGTTCCGACTTCCTAGGTATTGTGGGCAGACCAGCTCCTTCGGGTACAGTGTTGGCGGAAGGTGTGTTGCAGGTTGCCCTTGAGCCCAGTCTATCGTACCCGGGGATTTTCAAGCGTTTTCACAGATGCCGCGGTAGTGTTTCTTCGCTAGAGTAAGGGGGATCCTGAGGTGGCAGACGTCTCAACGTTTACCCCATACCGACCGACGTACGTGGGTAAAGGCGGCAGCACCTTGAAGCGTCATCGGCAGAGCGTCGTTGATGACAAGCAAGATCACTGTTTAGAAAGAAAGAAAGCAAACCTCTCACGGTGAAGTCATCGCATCTGGTTTTGTCTATGCTTCTTGATCTGAACATGATCAGAGTGGTTATACACACACACCATGCCAACCCCCCCCCCCCAAGATGCTCTGAACACCTCCCAATGCCATCCCTCCCTCTGATTCTCTCCTCGCCATAGGCACATACAGACCGTACATGTTGCAATCGACGGCCCACGCGCCCACTCATCTATGCACCTGACGCCATCGACCGGCCCATCCTCGGAGCCTCAGTCATCTGTCGGCCACCCACCACCGACGCCCTCTCGGCCACCTTGCCCCAGTGGATGACACTCCACCACGCGCCCAGGTAGTTCTCCTTGCCACCGATGCCCCAGTCGAACATCCAGGCATGCTCCCACGTGTTGACGCACAGCACGGGCACGAGCTCGGTGGCGCCCGGGTTCCGGCCCTTATCCTTGTTCAGCGCGGTGCCGGTGCTCCCGTGCAGCTGCGGGCGGTTGTTGCTCTTGTTGAACATGTCAAAGTACTCGCGGATGACGTCGCCGGACTTGTCGGAGACGCCGCCCTCGGAGTTCATGTCGGTGGTCTGGCGGCGCCAGTGGGCCTGCGGGTAGGGGGAGCCGGCCTGGTAGGTGGCCAGGACGCGGAAGGGGTTCGCGACGCGGCCGTACGTGTCGAGCTGGCGGACGAGCCAGACGAAGCCCGGGCCGAACATGGCGTTGGCCGTGTGCAGCATCTCGTACTGCAGCGACTCGAGGCTGCCGAACGACAGCTCCAGCTGCGCGCGCAGCGGGGCCGGCATGTGCTCGTACGGGTCGTGGCCGCCCTGCGCCGCGATGCTGTCGAAGAAGAAGTGGTTGTTGTGCGCCATCGAGGCGTAGTTGAAGATCGGGGCCAGGTTGTGCTCGCGGGACGCGATCAGCGCCGTCTCTTTCACGGTCTTGTTATCGAACTCGGTGTCTGTGAGAGCAAACGGGGGAGGGTTTTTTGGTTAGCCGACTGTTGGGGTTTGCCGAACGAATGCGTTATTGCGGCCAAGCGCCGCCCCCCCCCCTGCCTTCTTTCTTTCTATCCTCGTCATCGAGGCTTTTTTTCTGTGGACGATTCGAATCACTGGTCAAAAACGTACTTGCTATCAACCTGTTCAGTTGCTCTAGGCACCACCCCTGGTACATGGTGTAGGCGGCATCGAAGCCATTGGCAGAGTAGAGCCCCGGGATACCCTCCGTGGAGAACTTCTCGCCATAACTCAGCGGGGACACACTGTGCTGGCACCTCGTCGGCGTCGCGTGTATGGATCGCTGTTGTTGGTGTTTCGGGGCGGCTGCGACGGCGAATGGTGATGGCGGCGCTGGTGTCGAGGATGGCCTCAACAGGCCTGTCCTTCTTGGTATCCTTAATCTGGGCTTGAACATGGCTGTGGTTGTGAATGTTCGACCTCCCTTTCCCCTCGCGGTGGCAGGTTGGTCGCGCGGTTTGCGAGGAGGAGGAAGCTTTGAACTTTTTTGGCCGCTGCGCACGGACCATGCGTCTTGAGGAGCTCCGAATCCCTGTCACTTAGCATTGTATACAAAGTACCATAGTACGCTTTGGGAAGAGTATCGAGACCACTTTGCAATTTTTACAAGTAGAGAACGCCGATGCTATGCTTGTCACAATGCCAAAACGCCGCTCGCTAAAGAGCTCGATCAAAAGACTTGGGGCCTGCCTCCCCGACTACAAACAGAACCAGAATGCCGTTCCCAACACCCATTGCATCCAGACACTCAACTCAAGGCCGTCCAATTCATCAATTGCCGCTCGTAGCAGGCTGCACCAAAAGCACGACAACCCTATCTTCAGTCAGCTTCGACCTCCATACCGGTCTTCGGGGGACAATGTGTCCACGTACAGAGATATCACCATCAGCCCCAGCGCCACCAGCGATACCAATATCACCGTGCCTCGGCTTGCGGGGAACTTGCCCTTGATGATCCACTGCTGCGCCTGGAAATACCTATGATAGCCCAGGAACAACATCAGGATGCTGATCCCCAGGAACACTGCACCGAGCGGCTTTCCAAGGGCAGCTAGTGTATGCGCGTTCGCACTGTCTGTCTTGGAGAGCGAGGTGTTCAGCCGGAAGAGCTGCGTGATGGCGATGCCGATAGAGGCAAAAGAGAGCGACGTCCTCAACCAGGCGAGGAACGTCCGTTCTACGGCACGAGAAACTCATCAGCATCACGGCTTGAACTGCCTTGGCCTGACAACCCACCTAAAGCCAGGTGGTCTCTCGCGACCGAGCCCTTGTTCTCCAGCTCTATCGATCCGAACTTGGCCAGCTGAGCTTTCCACCACGCCATCGCCTCTTTGTCCTGGCCCTGTCCGTCGCCAGCGGCATCCTCACAGCCGTTCCCGGCTCCATTCGCGGTCTCTCGCCTTCTCCCAGTGTTACTCCTCGTCGCGGGGCCATTCTTCCTTGCCCTCGCGCCGTTGCTCTCCGACGTCACCGTGCTCTGATAGTTCATGGCTGAAGGCGCGCTGCGATTTGGCCCTCGCATGATGATCCCGGTAGTCTCGTTGGGCTCCGAGCTGTCGTTGGCCTGATCCTCGTCACGCTCGAGAAACGCGGTGGGGTTGGTTGGTGGCGTGCCGCTTCCTCCACGCAGCAGCGGGCTCCGGAAGACTGGTGGACTTTGGCCGGGTGACATGCTCTCCGCGCGCTGGCGACCTAGCTGTGGTTGAGAGGAATAGAGGTCAGCCAGAGAGAACGCGGGGAGATTGGAAGGGTGATACGAGGATCATAGGAGTAAGGAGACGAGTAATGCAGCAACAGGGTGGGATGATGCGGAGGCATGTGATCGTTGCGAAACCAGGAGCCCGCAACCTTGGCGCTGGTCAAGATACCAATTGATAGGCAGAAAGTTTAAAATCATAGTTGGACCGGCGAAGAACATGTGTAGCAATACCTCTAGGATCTCGTCCAACCTCTCCTGGGTGGTCACACGCCTGGCGAGCCTCGGGCCCGCACCACTACTCGATCTACGCAGCTGGAGCGTCGGGGATCTCGCAGGCGCGCTGCTGCTCGTGTTTACCGGGGCGGTTGTCGGCGTCGGGGGCGATGTTGCAGAGCGAGAAGGTTCGCCCTCGTCCTCAGCCATGTCGCCGTCAACCGGACGCGCCGTTTCCTTGATAAGGTGTAGCGTGGAAGGCCCCGCTTGGAGCACGCACCAGAGGAATTTAGACTGAGAACACACAACCGAGAATCCGGGCAACCTTGGGAGTCCCTGATCCCGATGCAGGACGGGACTAAGACCTGCCTCGATGGGAGCGTCCGGGAGTCAGATTGAATGCAGGCCGCAGGTCAGCTAGCTATCAGGTGAGGAGAGAGCGGTGATGCTTGCTTGCGCAGGAGATGCAGCGAATCCACTTTGGGTGCGTCGCTGTTGCGGGCGCATCGCATCCAAGGAACGAGATAAGATCTTGGGTGTTGCATCTCGACGGGGACCGAGGTTGCAGGTTGCAGTGAGCGGCAGGACCCACCCACGTGCACCGAGCGGGGCCGAACCGGCTCCCGTCTGTGCTCCCGAGAGGCCGTCCGAGCCTTCGAGCTTCATCTTGACGGCCTGATCAGGGTCCTGGCGCACTATCCATCCTCCTCGTCCAGTGCGAAGGCAGGCCCCTTCCCCGACCGCCCCGACCGGAGCTGCAGAAACTCCACATTCACTATCACGAACCAAGGGCAGATGCGGAAATGTCCCGAAGGGTCCCGAAGGGGCCCGAAGGGGTTCACTGTTCAGAGCGGAGAGAAAAGATGCTATTAGAATCTAGACTGTCTGGATCTACCACAAAGTCATCTATCTGTTCGCCTCACAGAAACCCTCAGCGTGGTTACTCACTCATCACATCCTCCCTTGCGCTCCACGGTTGCCTCTTGGGCCTGCTTTGATCGGTCCTCGTGGGTCGCCTGGTCGCCCGGGCCTGGTCGCCTGGCCACAAGACTCAAAGCAACTGTGGTTCAGACGCCTTCTGCATGCAGTTGTAGCAGATCTGTGATGCACAAACTCAGCTCGCAATGTTCTCTAACTTCTCTTCCCCTATTCTGGGGGAGGGCGTGGGCGTACGTACCGCAGGTATCCGAACTGCCTCGTCTCTCGTGGCGCGGCTTTCACACTCAAGGCTTTCAAGGCTTTCAAGCCGGTTCCTTCTTCTCAGGACTGCTTTCAGGCGAAATCTCAAGCACACGTCAGTCTCAACCCACTCGTGGATCATCGGAGTGAGGCAGCCCTCCTCGGTGCAGACCCGTTGCCTCCTAATTGTGAGGCACATGCTGAAGAGGTTCTGTCTGGTGTATTTTAGATGTTACTTGAGATCACCGGTCAATGCTCACTCACCTCTTCTCACCGGGAAACACAGTTGGATGGGAAGACGGACTCGAGAAACCTGAGGTAGGAGGCATGTCATATATGGACACTGAGGCACATACTG
The DNA here is from genome assembly GCA_003012965.1 of Juglanconis oblonga. Classification (NCBI taxonomy): domain Eukaryota; kingdom Fungi; phylum Ascomycota; class Sordariomycetes; order Diaporthales; family Juglanconidaceae; genus Juglanconis; species Juglanconis oblonga. The sequence goes on along the minus strand of MUZH01004330.1, from coordinate 45,970 downwards.
ATTTGACAATTGGACTCGATGGTCACCAGCGGTTGCCTAGGGCATTGTCCCATTGGCTAGATCCAAGTCCTTTGTGCACATAAACTACTAACAAGACACAACGCCTTTGTAAGGTCTGTCTCAAGAACTAACTCCTGGGACAGCTGGAACTCCTGGGACAGCTGGGACTGCTGGGTGAAGGGCATCCAATCATCAAGAGAGAAAGTCTTCTAATCCAAGCGGCAAAATCTGATATAATTGAACTAGTGCACAGTATAATCAGCGCAGCGGTGGCGCACAAAACAACGACTCCCTGTCTAAACATCCTTATTTAATCTTACAAACTTACTCCCCTTAGCAATATCGCAACTCAGCAACTCCATGCTCTTGTTGCCCATGATTTCCAACACCGAGATCTCAGATCCGCATTCACTGGCAAGATAGTTCCTAACCTCCATGGCCACCAGCGAGTCGACCCCATAGACGTGAATCGGCTTGCCGACGTCGATATCCGCAACGGGGATCCGCATCGTGCGGCTCAGCCTCTTGACCAGAGCGTCCTGGATCAGCTCAGCCGCCGCGTCCAGGCTCGGGGCAAACTTGAGCGCGTTTGTCACCGACACGCCACCGTCCACGTCCGCCGCCCCGTCCGCAGCGACCAGCCCCTCGCTCGCCGACCGCAGCTGCCGGAAGAGGGGCGTCTTGATGAAGGTCGGCTCGGGCAGCCCGCGCTCGCGAAAGATGGAGAGCGGCGCCAGACCCACGGCGATCTGAGGCTGGCCGAGGCGGCCGGCACGCTCCGCGTCGAGGTGGAACTCGATGAGGCTGAGGAACTCGTCCTCGCGGATGCCGTCGTGCGAGAAGAAAAACAGGGGGTTCTTGTTCAGCGTCTGCTGGTTCTCGGCAACAAAGCCCACGCTCATGATGTTGCACAGATCCAGGGAGCTGGCCGCCAGCCCCTTGGAGCGTCGGTACACGGCGAGGGCGTCCTGGAAGGTGTTTCCCGCGGCGTAGTTGGACTGCCCTCTGTTGCCAACCAGGCCGGCCACGCTGGACAGCATGACAAAGAAGTCCATGTCGGCAGGGAGGTGCTTGTGCAGATTCCATGTACCCTGGACCTTGGGGCCGAGACAATCTTCCCACTGCTCGTGGGCCATGAATTCAAAGGCTGAATCGCGGAGCTGCATGGCCCCCTGGATCACACCGGCGATCCTGGGGAAGCCCTCCTTTTTAGCCTCGTCGAGGGCAGCCACGAGCTGAGCCTCGTCAGCAACATTGCACTTGAACGCCTTGGCCCTCACGCCCATGGCGGACAGTTCGGAGAGGAGCTCGCGGGTCGTCTCGGCCTCGCCGCCTGTTCGAGAGAGGAAGATGAGGTTCTTGGCGCCCTGTTCCGGCCCGGCCATCCACTTGGCAATGGACCGGCCCAGACCGCCTGCGCCGCCTGGCAGCAGATATGTGGCATCTGGCCGCAGCCTCGTGGGCGAGGGCGGCTTCGGAGTCACCTTAACAATGTCCTCGGGGCTCGCCGTAAGGACCAACTTGCCCATGTGCTTGCCCTGCTGCAGTATACGGAAGGCGTCCTCCAGCTCGCCAAGGTTGTGCAGATTGAGGGGCTTGCATACGTGGAGCTTGCCCTCGGCGTGCAAGTCCACGACGGCCCTGATCATGCGGGACGTCGTCGCTCGCGCCAAGTCGGACAGCGAAACCAAGTCCACCGCGGTGAACGTGGCGCACCGGCTGAAGGGGAGCATGTCTATCTTGCCGTTGGCCAGGATGTCTCTCTTGCCAATCTCGACAAACCGCCCGAACATGGCAATGCAGTTGAAGGACGCCCGCAGTGCTTCGCCCGCGAGCGAGTTCACGATCACATCGACGCCCTTCCCGTGGGTCATTCTCATAACGCCCTCTGCGAAGGACAGATCACGGCTGCTGAAGATGTGGTCGTCGGGGATGTGATACTCGTCCATCAGGAGCTTCCTCTTCTCGCGCGAGGATACGGTGGCATAGACCTCGGCGCCCAGGTGCTGAGCTAGCTGGATCACGGCCTGACCCGTGCCGCCAGACGCGGCGTGGACGAGGATGGTCTCGCCTGCTTTGAGACGAGCCGCCTCATAGAGACAAAAATAGGCCGTCACAAAAACGATGGGGATGCTGGCAGCCTCTTCAAAGGACATGCTGTCGGGAACCTTGGCCATGAGATCCTGGGGGATCCGCGTGCGGGTCTGGAGGCAGTTGTTGGAGCCAGACCAGACAAAGACGACGCGGTCGCCGACCTGGACATCTTTCACGTCAGAGCCGACATGGGTGACGACACCGGCGCCCTCGTAGCCAAGGATGTTATTGACCACCTCGCCCATCGCCACCATGATGTCGCGGAAGTTCAGCCCCGCGGCCTTGACCTCGATCTCGACCTCGTCAGGCTTGATGGCCTGCTGAGCGCCCGGCCAGTCGACGAAGTGCAGCTTGTCCAGCCGTCCCGGAGCCGACGTGTGGAGCATCAGGCTGCGACTTGGATCGGCACCAAACGCCTGCAGCTGCGGCTGCAGCACGGTCGTTCTCTTTGCGATGAAGTCGTTGACGGGTGGTGAGGCGACAATCCGGGCGGTCTGGATAAACCCACTGGCGGGCCTGCCGTCGCCGGCCGCGTTCACGAGGTATTCGGCATGTCGGTCCGGCGATAGGGAGCTCCCAGTGAAATGGTGCCTGTAGACCTTGGTAACGTGTGGAATGACGACCTGGGCTTCTGCAGAGGGCAGATGCAGCAGCACGAGGTCTGAGCCGTCCAGGTCTCTCTCCCAGCGCACGGTGCGAAGCAGGCCAGGAATCAGAGCCATGTGCGGGTTCTCGTACGGATCGAGGGTGAGCCATAGCAGACCACCGGCCGTGGTCAAGAGTTGGCGCAGCAGCCCAAACTCGGCTTCTGTGAACGACGAGGCAAGGAAGGGTGTGGAGGCCTCCATCGTCACGATGCAGCACGTGTTCTTGAGCTTGTGCTGTGCCAGATCCGCAAATCGAACGACGCTCACGTCGTCCTTGGTCACCGCCCCGACGGCAGAAGCCAGAGCCTCGGCCAGGACGACATCTTCGGGCGTGCGCGCAATGATAAAGACCCTCTTGACAGCGTCGTCCTCGTCCAGCTGCCTGTTGGCTTCTTCGTCCTGTGGACGCGTTGCAATGATCATGCTCTGCACATGCAGGGCGTCACTCAGCGAGTCGTCCAACGTCAGGACGGTCTCGCCAAACCCGACATCTCGTAGCACTTGCTGCCATCCTTGGTTGGTCAGCAGCGGGCCCCATGGCCGGAAGTCCTCCTTCGCAGCCCACCAGCCAGAAAGCATGCCGAATGCGATGGGAGATTCGAGACACCCCAGCTCGGTGGTCTCCTGGAGGAGGAGCTTCCCGTTGGGCTTCAGGAGCCGGTGGACGCGGGCCATGGTCTTCGTGATCTCCGTGGTGGCATGGAGGCAGTTGGCAGCGATGATGAGGTCGTACGAGGCTTCGTCAAAGCCCTGCTCCTCAATGTCCTTCTCGATATCCAGCGTCCTGAACTCCATCACACCACCAGCCTTCCACTTGTTGAACTTCTGGGCTGCCTGTTCAAAGAAGCTGGGGCTGATGTCCGTATATGTGTACTTGAGCAGACGCGAGTCTCCGTTGATCCGAGTGCCCGTCGGGCAGATGGCCTCGAGGATGCTGGTCGTGGTCCCGCCCGTTCCCGCACCAATCTCCAGCACCTTGAGGTCTGCACCGCGCTTGTGGCTGAGAATCCCTGCGTACGCCCCCATGAGGTGGTGGATCTTTTCTGTCCCGATGGCGACGCGGTAAAAGCGCTCGAGGAGGTCATCCATGCCAAACAGCAGGTGGAGTGCGTCCACGTCTCCACGGAGGATGGGTGCAATGTCGCGCCCGATCCGGCAGACCAGCAGGGCCTCGGGATGGCCTGACGCCTCGTACTCATCGAGGAAGCGCTGGCGGGCGGTAGGGTCTTCCACGATGGCCTTCCAGGACGCATCCTGACGGAACAGCTTGTTGTGCTTGTAATCCTCCACCTGGAGACGTAACCAGCCGAGGTATTTCTGGAGGTGCTCGGGAAGAGCTGCCTCGTCTGCAAGAGGACGCAGCTCCAGCTCCTTGACGGCTTCGATGATCCAGATGGCACACGCCAGTTGGACGTCTCTGAGCTGCTTGACATTCTTCTCTTCAAGGGCTGGAAGTTCCAGCGACTGCAGTGCCTCGCGAAGACAAGGCTCCACCTCGCCCGCCTCTTCCAAAATGTCCACGTCCGGCTTCCATTCCACGCTGTAGCAGACTTCTCGAGCCTTGCTGGCTGCGTTCCCAGCTGCCGTGCTTTCTTGCAAAGGCACGGCCTCGAGGCCGCGAAGCACCAGTCTGACCGGCTTGGCAGCTGCAGCGTCGGTGCTCCAGGCCGTGATGTCCGCCTCGACCTTCTTGTGGCCTACCCGGCCGGACGTGGCGTGTACGGTGAGCTCGGCGCCTGGCTGGGCCTCGATATCGGCGCTGACCCACACACTCCGGATCGCAACTGGCACCATGGGCTCCGTCAGCCTCTTGGAGGAGGCTTGGAGGGCGAAGATGAAGGTGTGCAGGATGCTGTCAAACACTGGCGGGTGGATCACATGGTCGGCGAGCGCGTGCGCCGGCATCGCCTGCGCAAGGTCTGGCACCCGGACTGTGGTCAGCGTCTGACCGCGCGTGTTGTTGTTGTTGTCGCTGCTCGTGCTGGGGGCTGCCGAGGACAAGAGGCTGGTGGTGTTACGGAAGAGAGGCCCGAACTCGAGTCCGATGCGCTCCAGCTCCGAGTACTTCTGCGAAAGGTCCTTGGTCTGCTGGTTGGTGCAGGTCTGGACTACGGTGGACAACAGCTCGCTGTAGTGGCGTTGTCGCGCGTTAGCCTCCCGGCCGCCATCGACGATACCCGTGGCGGTCGAGGAGGTGGTCTCGGCCGCAATCTGCCCACGACAGTGCTCCATCCATGTCTCGTCGTGGGGGCTGAAGGACGTGACCTTCCATTCCCACCATATGCTGCTGTCCGACTGTCTCGTCTCGGTGAGCCTCTTCATGGAGAACATGGTCTCGGTGTCCTCGTCCTCGCTCAGTTGCAGAGCACGCGAGATGCTCACGTCGCGAAGGTTGAAGCCGAGCGGCACTTCGCCCTTGTCGCTGGATATCTGGCGGATGGCCTCGATCGCCATGGCCAGATAGGTCACGCCGGCGACGACAATGCTGCCCGTGACCTTGTGGTCCCTGAGCCACGGTACCTCGGACAGGCGCAGGTGGTTTCGCCATCTCGGTGCCTCAGGGTCCCAGTCTCGGACGGTGGCGCCGAGGATGTCGTGTCGAGCACGCTTCCGGAAGCGCCAGGCCCGGCTGCCACGCGATTCCACCCACAGCTCCGTCTCCTTGGCGTGGTGGAACGGGTACGGCGGCAAGTCCACGAGCATGTTGTTGCTGTGGCCGTTGACCTTGGGAAGATCGATCGGGAAGCCGGCGGCGGCCAGGGCACCAACGGTGGTCAGCGCAGTGGCACACGCGTGCTTGCCACGGGTCAGGACCGACAGGTACTGGAGGGCCTTGAAGTTGGGGTCCGAGAGCACTGCGTCGCGAGCGGCAGCCTGGAGAGCGCCGTGGGGACCAACCTCGACGAGGTGTGTCACGGGCAGCTCGGCGCCGCCCCCGACCTTGAGCTGCTTCTTGGCGACGTTGGAGGTGCAGAGGGCCACGATGGCTTGGGAGAACTGGACGGGCGACACGAGGTTTTGCACCCAGTACTCGGCCTTGCTCATCTGGCTCGCATCGATCAGACCACCCGTGACGGACGACACGACCTGCACACCCGAGCTTCCGACGACAGAGTGAGGGTTCTGGCTGAGCGTGCCTATTAGCGATCGGTACTCGTCGGATACGGGTACCATATGGCTCGAGTGGTAGGCCTGGGCCACGCGCAGCTTTCGCGCGAATAGCTTCTTGCTGCTCGCGGACTCGACCAGCGCATCTATCTTAGCCTCGTCGCCTGAGAGCGTGAGACTATGGGGCGAATTGTAGCAGGCAATGACCAGCTCTCCTTCTGCGCCGAGCTTCTCGTTCACTTGAGCAATGAGTGGGGAAACCTCGTCCGCGGTGCATCCGACGGCCATCATGGCCCCGCGAACGCTGGAAGCCGACGGTCTTGCGCTGACGACGCCACGATAATACGCAACCTTCCATGCAGACTCGCGGTCCAGCGCGCCCGCCGCGTACGCCGCCGCGATCTCACCGCTCGAGTGCCCGACGACACGTTTGGGCACCAAGTTCCAGCTGGCCAGCAGATCGACCAAGGCGACCTGGAGGACGGTGCAAAGTGTCTGCGAGTACAGGGGCTGATCGATCTTGGTGGTCTCGGCTTCACGTTGCGTGAGCTCCTCGAGCACGCTGAAACCACTGCCCAACGACGCGAGATATTGGTCGGCCTCGGCGATCCGAGCGCGGAACACATCGTAGGCGAGCAACTCGCGGCCCATTGCAAACCACTGTGCGCCCTGGCCCGTGAAGATGAAGGCCGCGGCCGGCGTGGCAGCTTTGCCTGGGCGGACGGCACTAGTACTGGTCGTGGGATCTGTGAGCGCGGCGAGTAGAGACGTGGCCGAATCGGCAGTGACGGCCAGTCGCCAGGCCAGTCTCGAGCGATGTTCTGACAGTGTGGAAGCCAGACTGGCCAGGTATATGCCATCTACTGCAGAGGTTCCTTGTTCACCCGTCTGCTTCTGCAAGTGTTCTGCAAACGTGGCGAGAACTCGAGAGATGCCGTCTTGGTCGTTGGCGGAAAACAAGAAGATCTTGTGGCCTGCCACGGCTTGAGATTTTCCCTCCTTCTCAGGGCTGTCGAGTAGCGGCGTGCCGGGCGTCATTACGGCCGCAGAGCTCGTCGTCGCGTGCAGGTGGCGACTGTCACCCAGACCCAACCTGTCCAGATAACTTCTTGCATCGTCCAGCACCAGGTGGGCATTCGTGCCCCCGAATCCGAAGCTGTTGATGCTTGCCCTTCGGACACCCAAAGGTCCTGCCTCGAATGTCGTTGGCTTCAGAGGGAGTTTGAGGCCCCATTTGTCGATCGGTATCCTGGGGTTGATCTTCTCAAAGTTGGTGTTTGGTGGTATCAGCCCCTTTTCCAATACCAGGACCGTCTTAATCACCTGAGCCACGCCTGACGCTGCCTCCAGATGGCCAATGTTCGTCTTGACTGCTCCCACGTAAAGCGGTGGTCTGGATGCCGCCTTGGGGCCCCCACGCTGGAACGTGGATGCGATGACGCTTGCTTCGATTGGATCTCCAGCAGGTGTGCCAGTCATGTGTCCCTCGATGTAGCCTGTATGGTCTAGGTCGAGCCCATTTCTGGCGTACACCTCGCGGATCAGCCTCTCCTGCGCCACCTTGTTGGGAAGCGTGATGGCTCCTGTTCCACGGCCGTCCGAGTTGACACCGGTGCCTCGCACCACTGCGCGGATCACGTTCCCATCGCGAATTGCTGCTGACACGGGTTTGAGAATGAGGGTGCCCACTCCCTCGCCGCGACCATAGCCGTTGGCCCGATGGTCGAAAGAGAAGCACCGTCCGTCTGGAGACACAAACCCCAGACCACTGGCTCGGGTCATGAACTCTGGCGATTCAATTATGTTGACGCCGGTGATAATGGACTGTGTGTAGAAGCACGAATCAGCAAACGCTCTGCCATCGTCGGGAATATGTAAGGCCCAAACCTGGACTCACCATCTCGCTCAAGCCGGCCCGCAGATCCTGGCACCCTGTGTGGAACGCTACGAGACTGCTCGAGCAAGCCGTGTCAAGGGTGAAACTACTGCCTCTCAGGTCGTAGAACCAGCTTACACGTGCCGAAAGGATCGCAGCGCTCGCGCCAATAGGTTTGTACTTGAGAGGTAGATCCGGATCCTCTTGCAAAATCATACGCGTGTCGTCGGTAAAGACGCCCGCAAATACGCTGGTATTGCTGCCCTTCATGTCCTCAAGCCGGAGTCCAGCGCTCTCCATGGCCTCGTAGACATTTTCCACTGTGAGTTCCTCCTGTAAGCTTGGCTGCTACTACCTGCATGCTTGTGCAACATCTGCGCGATGATAGACGTTCGTAGACTCACTGACTATCCGCTGCTGTAGATCCATCGTCTCAGCCTCTGTGCGGGTGATGTTGAAGAAGGCCGCGTCAAACTGCTTGCCGTTCTGACCGCCATCGCGCAGAAAGTGGCCACCCTTCACAATGGTGCTCCCGGCGTGCTCCTGCGACGGATGATAATGTGCTTCTGCGTTCCATCTCGACGCTGGGACAGATGACCAGGCAGATTCGCCTTCCATGAGCAGATCCCAGAGCTTGGAGGGACTTGTTGCGTCGCCGGGGAGTCGACAGGCCATGCCAATGATGGCGATGTCGTCGAGTCCGGGACCAGAGGACCCCATGGTTGCGCCTAGTAGCGGAGCAGTTCTTCGCAATGCAGATAAAAGTGAGTGGTTGATCGAACGACAAGACACATGGACAACTACATGAGCCTTGGAAGGGTCGGTTGCCCGACTTATAGTTTATACATATACAACAATATACCAGCCCAGGACCCATCAAAGCTGGGATGTGCTAAGTACCTAAGCACCTGAAGGCATCTTCTATTAAAACCGTCCATTCTAACGGAACATCGCGGCTACGACTCCAGCTGACCTGTACTATACTGATTCACTGATGAGCCTTGTCTACCGTGGTTGAAACCACTCGTTGATCACCAATGCGAACATTACTCGTACAACGATCTCCTGACCCAGGCCCACATTCTGAGAGTGCTTAGTTGATTCGAAGATGGAAAAGGTCTGTGGATCGGGACTCCAGAATCACTATTCAATGACACTAGGCTTATTAGTTCACAATTGCACGTTTCGTCTTCCCGATGCCGATGCGATGAAATGCAGTAGCTAGATGCATCGAATTACAGGGAAAATTATTGGTAGAAATACAGATCGTTGCAGATACGAAGGCAGTACTTACGGTCTACGTACCTAGGGGCCCTAGTTGTGGGTTGGCCTCCGATGACAAGGAGAAAGTAACCTGCCTTCAGTGCCTGTCCACTGCGGCTATCAGGTGTCTACTAGGTATCATAGGGATGGGGCTACTCCGGGCAAAATCTGGAGAAACAAGTGGGCCATCGCTAGCTGCCCCGGCATTTGGGCTGGAAATACGTCAGCTGTTCCACCTAGAAGCCCATAGTATCTGCAAAAGCGGACGCAGTATTGTTTAGAGTCCCACAAAAGTTGAGTCAAGGCAAGAGTTGACAAACTTCTGACCTGTTGACTTGTGGACCTTTGTTGCAGTGAGACTCGAGCTGGAAATACGCGAGGTGTTTCGCTTAGGGGATGTTCCCAAGCGGGGAATCCTCATGAACGGACCACCACCTAGGTAGTTTGTTCAGCGTCCCACATAGGTTGACTCAAGGCAAGGCCACTATAGTACCTACCTTGCTTTGCCCTATTTATACAGCAGCTATTCTTCTAAAGGTAGAGTGTCCTAAAAAGCTTAGACTATATAAGTTGGCAGCTTATTAAAGCGGACCTTGCTAATAGTTATGTAGCTATATTACTTAATAATATAAAGTATTACTAATATTAAACTATTACAAATGCGGAAAAGGGATAGTATAGTACTTATAGTGCTAAAGATAAGAAATACAACGTTATATTCTAAATCTATAGATATATAGCTATAATAATTTAAGTATAGTCTTTATTATAGTAGTAGGGGTATATATTAGTTCTTAAGGTATATTATAACTAAGCTAGTATTTTACGCTACCTCTTTAAAAGAAGCTGAATTCTCTTTGCTTAGAGTCTTCGTCTAAAGCTTAAGCACTATTTCTTTTATTCGGTTCTTTAGTTTCGACTAATATTACTTGATAGGCGAAAAATCTAAAAATTATAATAGCTACTAGATTAGCTTAAGCCTATACTTTATAAACTACTCTATTACCTTACTTAAAATCCAACTATAGCAATATCTTATTAGAAATTATAAGTTTTATTAAATTGGTAAGAGTATAAGGGTCCGACCTATATAATAGTACTAAAGGTAGATAGGTTCCGAGGGGAGACGCGACTGACATGGCGGAGACGCGATTCGGGCCAGATTATATTCGCCCTACTGTACTGGACAGTGGGTCGACCAGTGAGGAATTAATCTGCGGTGAAGAACAAGGCAAGCATCCGACGGATCGAGATTGATCCATTACCAAGAAACAACACGCCGGAAGGCTCAATGTTTCTGTGAGAATCTTAAAAAGATACAGTACAGGGAGTCATCCACAAAAAAACGATCATAGTTGGGTATTCGCAAACATGCCTGTACGAGTTCTTTGTTTGCATGGGAGAGGATCCAATACCGAGGCGGGTGTTTCCAATCTTTTATTCCTCATGTGGCCTCCAGCTGCATCACCGTGGACGTCTTGCTGAACTTTCGTCGGCTTGTACAGATCTTCCGAATGCAGACTGCAGGCATACGGAGCCTGCTGGAACCGGAATTCGAGTTTGAGTTCGTGGAGGGTCGGTGGCCTCATTTAGAGGGCAACTGGTCTCTACATACCGTCGACTTTTCCAAATCGAATGTAAGCCTTCCCCAGCTTCAGGTCTACTACGAGGTCTTGCTGCCGAGTTACGAGTCTCTCTCACCCCACCCTCCTCCCACGTATTTTGCTTCGCTACGGGAATGCAAAGAGCGTGTTCAACGGAAAGTGGCTGGCTAATTTGTGCATTCTCCAAGTTGTATGGATACTACAACGGACTGGACATTGAGGACATTCTGGCCACCGAGAATGAGCTGCGTCAGGTCATAGAAGACCATGGTCCTTTTGATGGTCTGATGGGATACTCGTAAGTCGACGAGAACTCTCTGGTCAGCGCAACCCTATGATTCAAGGCTGGATCTCTGAGATTGAGTCAACTTGTTAGCCAGGGCGGATCCATGGCTGCTCAGATAGCTATTCGTCTCATCACGGAAAACCCTTATGCCACAACTCAGGAATTGCCTATCAAGTTCCTGGTGCTCATCAACAGCGCTGTGCCGCCTTGCATCATGCCGTTGGATGGGCAAGAGATCACGGACATACCCATTGAAGAGGCGCCAATCTTCCAGATGTTGTTCGACATCTTCAAAGCGAATCCTTCTGATTATACGGACAAAGCGAGGCCTGCAAAGCTTGCCAATGGTCGAAAGGTCCGTATAGGTGGTCCGCAACGCATCGTTGCCGACTTCCTCCCATCATTCATTTGAATGAAGATCTCGAGTTTGCCTTCAGTTCCCGGCTGACAGAAAAGGAAATCCCCCCCCCACAGGTCCTCGCAAACGAAACGCATTGCATGACGTTTTTCGACGAGGAATGGGATGGCAAGATTCTTTCCATGCCCTCGCTGCACATCACTGGCCTGGGTGATCACCCAGAGTACGGTCAGACTCTGTATGACCTTGCCGAGCCAAGTCAGGCGGAGCGCATTGGGCACGTGTTCGGGCACGATTTTCCGCGAGGCCTCGATATGAATAAAACCATTGCCAGATCTATCAGGGCGCTAGTGGCAAAGGCTCTGTGAGAGACAGGTTACAGGTTAGGCCTGACCTACCTTAGGTCACTGTTGACCGCGATTGTTCCATTAGGGGAAGCTGAATTCAGGAAATTAGAAGCCTTGAACAACAATGGAGATGAGAGTTTGCAGATGAAGCTGCTAGTAAATCAGTCCGCGGGTACTCTCAATCAAGATTGACTGGCAGGCATGCAGTATGATTGCATTATTATAGCACATAGGGTCCTACCTAGCCACACCACGACCTATATCAATCGAGTCGTCCTAGTGGAGCTCCATTTGAAGCGCTCCAGCCTTGAGTTTTGCTCCAGCCGGGACGCGTGTCGTGCGCAGTCGACTTGTGAAGAGGGCCTATCTTGTATGGGAAACCGTGATAACATGGAAATGGAGATCGAATTGCTGCATACTGCTTATATGGGCTATGGCAGCAGTAAGTCTCGGCTTACATGCATCAGAAATCCAAAGAACGTATTGCATCGGGATAAGCACGCACTATTGTATCCAAGTATCCCGGTTTTACCGACGTTTAGAGAGAAGGTATGGGGGAAAATGTACGTACTATATGGGTCTGTAACCAGTGCACGCACTGGAGAATTCGCTTTTGCATATTCTCCTCAGAAGGGATGTCTGGCATTAAGTTTTAAAGCAACGTCGCAATTATATAAAGATTTACAACTATCTTTTTGTTCCTTCTTTCCGTCGCCGCGCCCCCCAAGTGGAATAAGTGGTAAGTGCGTATGTAAGTTGATTGCAGTTGCAATACCTTCTCTTCAAGTGCATTTTTGAGTGTAGTGCATTGTTGAGTGTATCGACCTTGAATTGCTGACTTGAATAGCTGCACGCAGCGCGTGTAGAGAATACTAGCGTCGAGCGAAGTTTTTCTATCCATGACCTTTGGACATAATAACCCTCCCCCCCTCGTACCTAGCCTCACAATTCATTCATTCAAATTCTCCAGCCAGGAGTGCAAACTCGGCAACCGTTGCCCCCGCATCGTCATCTGTCCAGCATCCTGTAACCTCGAGCTTCGCATATGTCCCGCTCCATGTGATGTCGGTGAGTTGCATGGTGGTAACGTTGCCAGTATATCTTACAACAGGTGAATCTGGGTCCCACGGCTTCGCAATGCCAATGGCTTCGTCGGCAAGGACTATAGCGGGCTTAAAATCCGAACTGTTCGAAATGGACACCCTGGCATGCTTCGGCGGACGCATCGCAAAGTCCAAATAAATGGCCCCCAGCGGCTGGGGCGGCTGCGAGGACCCAATTTCGACCACAAGAGCGGTCGTGATGTTGCTTGCGTCCGGTTGCCAAAAGGTGCCTCCGTATCCATCCACGGCTGCGTGCGCCAAGTCGCCATCGGCCGAGCTGGCTCTTTGGCACTGCAATATATTGCCTGGCACAGCGACTTGCGTATCATACAGCCTATTCTCCACCAACGCAGTGCCATTGATAGGCAAGAGCACCGTCCGCGCGTCTGGGTCGTCCACGCCTCGACCGATGGTGATGGGCATGTCTTCTTCGCCATACTGGTCTGGCACCAGGCCATCAAAGTGGGCGGCATTGAGGCGCATGATCCGAGTGTGTGTGCGATTCATACTGAACTTGACGACGGCGCCGTTGTAGAACTGTATGGGCGGCTTGAAGTGGGTGAGCTGGGGAGGGAGGGATGGGTTGATTACGAGGTTGCGGTGCGTAACGCGCAAGCCGAGAAAGCCGGCCGTGAATACCTGCAGGAGGCCGCCGTGTCCGGTTAGAAACGGAAACGCTGGGTTGATGTCGTTCCCCGTCAGCGGATCCGGAATACCGGGGTTGTCGTCTTGTTGCTCCGAGTACTGGTACCATGGCCCACGGATATAAGGTTGGAACGACTTGACCAGATAGGTCCAGAATGCACAGCCGGAGGTGGCCAGGGAGTTGGCCGCAATGGCATACATGCTCCATGTCATGGCCGGGCCGTGCGGATCCGTCCGGACCGTGTAGTAGTCCATCACGGTCCGGTACTTTGCGAGCGAGAAATTCCGCTTGTAGTCGTAGGGAAAGTGTGACAAGATGATGTCCGCCTGCTTTGGGAAGACATCGTTCGTCATGCCGTGGAACTCCAGAACGACGTCGTCGTCTGAAGTGGGCATGGCCATGTGCTCGAGCTTGTCAAGCCAGTCCGGCTCGAGTGGGATGCCTCGTTGCTGGCGCGATTCCGAGGCGAGTTGCAGCAAGGTGCTGACCGCAGTCGCAGTAAATGACCCGTCTGCGATGAACATGTAGTATTCGTCGGCATCAGCCATTACGTCGATGCCCCAGCGACCGGTATCCTCTCGCCACGTCAGAACATCGCTCAGGCCCAGAGCGACCCCGTCGACGACGTCCGCCGCGCCGTGCCGGTCGAACCAATTCTTGTCACCGCTCGTGTTCCTGCCCATGGCCATACTCAGCGCAATGTCCGCGTTGAGGTGGTACTGATACATGACGCAAGGCGCAGAGATGTTGTAGCATTGTCCAAAGCGACCGCCTGTCCAGGCGTAGAGCATACTCCCAGCCTTCAGACCATGTCTTTCGGTGTTCCTGCGAGCCTGTGCGGCCCGGTTGATCCGATAAAGCGAGAACTGCCTCGCCAACCGAGGATGGACCCCCTGAATGGCGGGAGCCACGAATAGATCGGCGTCCCAAAAGATCTTGCCTCCATACGTTTGAGAGACGAGGCCACCAACGGAAAGCGAGTTGCACGCCACGCAAGTGCTCGGGTTCTCGTCACGCTTCGGATCCCATGGCAACAGGCTGGTGTAAAGGTAGTAAGCGGAGGAGATGGCCGTAATCTGCATGGCCTTCACGATGTCGTCGCCTGGCGGGAGAGACCCAGTCACCGGATCTCTGAAATCAGCCACAAAGTCTGCGTGCATGAGTCTGCTGACTTCAGCGCTGTGTTCCTCTCGCAGACTATCATATCCGCGGTTTATGGCCGATAGTAAAACATCCGAGACCAAAGTCTCGGTTCCTGAACCAAAATGCTCCGACGAGGCAACACCTGCGTACTTGTAAATCGTTGCGGACTGCAAGCCAGGTTGCAGTCTATACCGCTGGATCATGGAGGCTGACGGAGATTCTGCCTGGGAGGAGTTGGCTGAAGTAGAACCTGCCAGGTTATCGAACCCGGAAACAAAGTCGCTCAGATACTCGTCCGTATCTTCGGGGGTCAACTCTTCTCCGTGCGTCGACGTCGACACATATGCTGTGACATGGTCGACCCCAACTGGCGATACGGCAGAACAGATCTGTCGGCTGGCCGGTTCCACCGACGTCTTGACTGTGGTCGTGCGTAGAGCGGACTCGCCGTCCAGTGTATCGAGGATGTGTACGTCGTCAAGGCCCCGATCACTGGAGATGACCAGTTTCACAGCCGCCAACTGTCGCTCTGCGAGCGACGCAAACGATTCGTATCGAACCAATACCTTTCGGCCGTCTCCGCACTTGGGCGGAATCCAAGCATACGACCACGTTAGTAGTCCTGTCTTACTTGTTGGGCCGCCCAAATCAGCGTCCTCTTCTGCTTCGCGGGAGAGCTGATGCGGGTTGAGCATATGCTTACAAGGACAGTGTCGACTCGAATTCCGTAATCTCGGATACGTCTACATCTCCATTGAGGACACTGCCACATGCCTCGATGAGCAGGTCGGTGAAATGCGGTACACCGGAGATGAAACTCTCGCCCAGCTCCCCGGGCTCAAGGAGACTAGGCTCACTGCCCCAGAAACCTGTCAGCGTGGCGAACGTCCTCCGAGGGCTGCTGTAGGAAGGCCATCCCTCGGAGTCTTTGCGACGACTGCGCTCGTAGAATGGCCCCAGCGAGCCCTGTGCAAGACCAAAATAGCTATGATCCGGCAACAGACAATGTATTATTAGCTCACGTGCACAGTACATGGAGAACTGGCCTCCTCAACAGGCGAAACTCATAGGCATACCCGTTTGACTGCGGTAACCACGCTGTGAATATTCCTGGCAGCGGCTTAGTGGACTTTAGAGTCCATGTAGTATCATCCCAAGATACCCAATCTGCCTTGATATCGAATGTCGAGCTCGAGCTTGCTGCTGCTGCTGCTGCTGCTGCTGCTGCTGCTGCTCCCGCTCCCAAGGAAGATAGACTAACTACAACTGGCAGCGCTGTGAATTTCATGGCAGGCGATCAGCATCTATCAGAATCTGTTCAGCATAGAACTTGCACCCGGAGCGCGGATGGACCCGTCTGATTGAGATATGCCATCCGAATCAGAGGCGGCGGCAGTTTGGGTCACGAGGATCGGTTGTGGTTGGAATTGTTTTTTTCCGGCCGAGTCAGTTCGGGTGGAGGCTACTGGCCCGGCGGAGCCTCATCCAAACGGCAACTGACTCGGCGCCTCACCAACCTGTTCCTCTTAAGGAATGAAAGGCTTGAAAAATACCTACTAACAGGCGGAGGTTAGGCAATACTAAGATCTAGATATATAAACTTGGATGAAATATAAATCCTTAACTTTATATAGTTAGTTGAAATTTAAAATAATCTTCATTATAATTATAATAACTATAGAAAGCTACCTATACCTTATTTTAAGAATAGTCTTTAGAGATTATCTTTTAAACTAATAAAAAAACCTAAAAATATTATAACAGATAAGTATTACTTATCTTATTTAAGCAATTAATTAAGTAGGACTAATAAGTTAACTTATAATATTGCAGCTATTTTGAAATAACTAGTCTAGCTAAAATCTAGTAGATTTCTGTATACTTAAAGTATAGGAATTTTACAGAAGGCTAAACTATAAGCATTCTAGATAACACTTTAAGTACAAATAAGTCGCAATTAAGTACGGGCCAATAGTTCATGTAAGAGCTACTAGTTCACGTACGAGCCCTGACTCTCCCAAACCTTAAATAGTTCGGCCCGATCTTGATGATCTTGTCCCAAACTACACCAGTCACCTGGTCGTCCAGGCCCATCATAGCTTGACACGCCACTAGCAGAGCCTGACCCGCCTGACGGGGTCAGAAACGTCACCTGGTGGGCCGTTTGATGAGAGGAACGGCCCGCCAGACGGCAGACCAGCCCCCTCGAGGAGGTCAGGTTCGCCGAATCCCTCCTGGTTGACCAGAATTCCGCTAAGCATGCTGGGCCTGAGTGAGCCACACGTCTTTTGGATGCTCTCTGTACAGTGTGGTCCGTACCCTGTTGCTGCTGATCCTACACAAGCCGCAAAGATTCTTACTTGGCTCTCGTTCCGGAAGCTTAGGTACAACATTGAACAGACTGCCAGCTCGTACAGAGGCATGATATGCAATGGCTACCGATTCTGACCGACCGATTCTGCTATATGCCCTCCCTCCAAGGGAGGGTCATATGCGGCCTGCCCTGCAAATCACTTCATATCTTGTTGCCCGAGGCTTTGATATCACCATTATCAGCGTACCCTCCTGGAAAGATGCCATCACCGCGGCAGGTGCCTCCTATGCACCAATCATCGGTCTTTGGGGCACACTAGACGACCTTACGAGTCCCAAGTCCAAATGGAAGCCAATTCTGGACCTCGGGCACAACCCAAAGGAGATGCGACGTCAACTGACGGCCGCTCTTAGCCACAAGGTCTTGCCAAGTGGCTTGGAATCTGTGCGTCATGCATTGACCGAGATACGGCAACGCTATTTGGCAGGCGGAGGACATTCTGGTTCATCTTCGTGGGAGGGCAAAACGGTGGTGATCTTGTCAGATACCTGCTTCTCGGGGACGCTGCCGTTGAAGCTTGGTTCCGATCGACCTTCGGGGTATGAGAAAGTGAACCTCCGGAGCATTGGCATCGGCGTCGTCCCGCAATTCTGGGCGGCCTCGTCGCGGCCTCCATGGGGTGTTGGTCTTGCTCATGATCCGACGGATGAGGGCGTGCGGCGGAATCTCAAGGCGTATGCGGACGAGTGGGATCAGGAAGCCGAGGATCGGGCTAGGTGGATGTTGGAAGCCCTCAATTGCGATGAAACTGTGGACGAATTGTTCCTGAGGCATGACCCAGAAGGAGTCAAAGGTGAACAATATAGGTCCCTCACGTGTGTGGTGTCCGGTGCCACACGATCCACGGTAATCTTGCTGACAACCCCTCCTCGCAGTAGACGGCATCCGGCATCCATTCCACGACTCTTACACTGTTTGTCACGACGCGACACTACAGTTAACCCTTCCCAGTCTTGAGCTGCCAGCACGTACACCGAACCACCTCAAGTTTGCCGGGTCACTGCCTCTGAAGCCACTCAGCCTCTGGAAAGACCTTGAGTATCCACCGTGGTTCGAGAACGACGTCCGGGAAGCACGCACAAAGCAGAAGCGCGTGGTTGTGGTAGCTCAGGGCACAGAGACGCCGGATTTCAACGACCTCATTATCCCAACTATCAATGGACTAGCCGACCGCGACAACATCATCGTCGTCGCCATACTGTGTCGCAAGGGAGCTTCGATACACGTGGCCGGACAAGGTGAGAGCGATGCGGCAGGATCATTTACACTTGCGTCCAACGCTCGAGTCATTGATTACTTTCCCTATGATGCCGTACTTGAGCACGCAGACATTTTTGTTTCTGCCAGCGGGTATGGGGGCTTGACACATGCCGTGGCAAACGGCGTGCCTTTGGTCCAGACCGGCTTCCATTTGGATAAGGCGGATATTGGGCGCCGAGTCGAGTACTCGGGACTGGGTATCTATCTCGAGGGCAAGGTGGGCCCGAAAGATGTGTGCGGAGCGGTCGACAAAATGTTACAAAAGTATCAGAGTTTCAAGGACAGAGCTCTAGCGTTGAAGGAAGAGTCAAAAGCGTACGATCCTTTACAAATCTTGGAAAAGCAGATCACAGGCTTCACGTCTTAGTACTTGACTAGGTAAAGCCGTGACCAAAGCCAGAGCCTGACCAGCGTTATCAATGGTCAAATTCTATTCTTGCTGTTTCCAAGGCTAGTACATAATTTACCGTGCCGATGTTGTTATGATATTGATTGATCAGATTGAAAGCGACCAGCGCCAGCTTTCACTTAGAGCTCCTCCTGTCTCCTCCGGATTTTAATCTTTGCCTCTGTCGGAGGTAGATGATTTGTTCCAAACCATATATTGTCAGGCCTTTTCTCTTGAAACTCAAAGTCATACTTCAACAGGATATTGGCCATCAAGACTTTTAATAGACCAGCAGCGAAGAATCGGCCAGGACAACTATTCTTGCCGGCACCAAAGGACAAGTACTCGGGGCTTGTGGTTGCCCATGCCTGCCTCGCTCGCTGCAAATGATTAGTAGTCGCTTGTGCGTCCTTCCTTTTCTCCGAGAAACGAAACGGTTTGAATTCTCCGGCGTCAGGTCCCCATATATCCTCATCATAATGAATCGAGTACGCTGGGATGCCCACTTGATATCCCTTTGGCACATGCACACCAGACGGCGTCTTGACGCCGTCCTTTGCGCTGACGATGCGCAAGGGGCCCACGGTGAGCACCGTGTTAACCCGCTGGCTCTCGCGAAACGTGCTATCGAGCTTCTCCAGTTGAGCCAGTGCTCGCTTGTTCCACTCCCCTCGGTCGCCGTGGGCCGTGAGAACCTCGCGAATCTCTTGTCGAAGTTCGGCAATGTGGGCTGAGCCTTGCCTGTCGCCTAAGCCGACAAGGTCCAGGACCATGTGCGTGATGGCGAAAGCCGTGGTGTGTAGCGCGAAGGCGTTGAGCAGCAGGATCCGCGCCGCGATGACTTCTGGGTCCAAGAGGTACGGGTCTTCTGAGGATTGGCCAAAGACAATGAGCCAGTCCAAGAAGTCATTCTGCTCTGCTGCTCCTGCGCGAGCCCCGTCATCTTCCTTCAGATCGGTGCGCTGCTGGCCCTTGGATTTCAATCTTCTGTGAACCTCCGCGAGCGTGATATTAAACCACTTCCTCTCATACCAGCGACTTCGCAGAGTAATCAACGGCGCCACAAGACCGCGTATCGGCTTAGGGAAAAGCACCAGCAGCTGCGCTGACATTGGTATCCATTGAGCATACGCGACGGCCGCATCGAGCAGCTCGCGATTCCGGCACAGCGATTCTCCCACAAAAATTCGGTTGATCGCCTGACCAATGACTACTCTCAGCGTCTCGTACACACACACCTCCTTCCACTCCTCCTCACGTGAGGACTCCTCGCCACCCCAGTGGTTTTTCAGTGCAAGGTCCAGCTCTTCCGCGAGGGTCGGGATCAGGTTTCCAATCTCCCTCGTAAGCTTGGTTGCCACAAGGTGAATATGCACTTGCTGGCGATCGCGCGTAGGATATATGGTGCCATAATCAAACTGAAAATGTTGGTCTGTCTGCTGGTGCATGCTCAGGATGGACTCGGGCTGATCGATAAACCATTTCCTCTGGTCGGAGGGCAGCAGTACCAGCTTGCCCGGACCTAGGATCGGAACGCGGACGGTTTCGCTTTTGTGATAGGTATGGTGCAGATGAAGCGTGTTCCTCAAATCCAACGTATTCCGGTAGAGTGCACGAAGATAGGGCGACCATTCGTTAGGAAAGCTGTTGAGGATCCGCAACTTGGCCAGGGATGGAGGTAGTGGAAAAAGAATATATTTGTACATGAGATATAGGAACGAGACGACCGTTGGTACAAGTACCTCTGGCTGTAAAAGCCATTTTGCGTTTTGCATGATTGCGTGAGCCAAGTTTACTAAACTCATTCGCTGATGAATATTCAATAATGTAATTTAATAAATACGAAATTCAACGGCTACAGCAGATGTCTGCAGCGCTGAAAATACAGAGCTATGTTGCCTAATATAGGAAAAGGTACTGCCCCGCCAGCGAGTCAGTACAGAGGTCATTTTCAACTTTAGAGGAGACAGGGATTTGAGCACACCGCTTATACCAGGTCTGATAGGTAGTTATTCTGCGCTGATCATACCACAGCTCCATAAGCTATCCACCTGCTAATATACATCCAGCAGTAGCTAAGATAACTACTAAAAATCTGACATACTCACTACCTTATAGGGTTACACTTAGCATTAATTATATCCTAATATATAATGTTATAGCATTATTGCAAGCAAATTCTTTAGCTAGTCTTCTTTAACAGCATTCTAAGCTTTGCAACCTAACTATAGAGCTAATTATATAATAGCTTTTTAATATAGCTATATTTACTATTAATAATGCATTTTATCTAGCAAATTTAGTACTCCTTAGTTATACTATTATTATATTTAAGCTCTTATAAGCTTAATATTATGTACCTACTCTAATCTAAGAGCTATTATTCTGCTCTCTTGCTATTAATAGAATAGCCCTATATAGTCTTAGGCGCTAGGTTTTTAAGTATTCTCTATTATATAAAGGAAACTGTTATAGCTTTTATAGCTATATTAATAGCTTCAAAAACAGTAAATGCTTTATGTTCTTAGACTTCTACTGAAAAAGTCATTCACAAATGCTATATACATGAACTGAATAGAGAGTTATCTCTTCGGAACACCTTTGTTTCTGGTTCTTTAAGCCTTTATAAGACCCTCTACCTAGGTATTGCCGTTAATGTTGCAAAGGGAAGACAATGTGAGATTCTTCACAAATACGGACTTCTCGGAGGTAAAGTACATACATCAGAATGAACACGGTGAAACGAGGGTTGGCGATTTGACATTGACCGATCCGGCAGGCACGCGTCCAGACGGGGTGAATATGGCTCTTGTCGTTTCCTACAGCGGTGTGACGGGAAGAGGCTAAAGCAGTACCAGGAGAAAAAGAAATCGGGATCGACAGTGATGGGTATATTATGCTTATTTCCTCTTGGAAATCCTCAGCGAATTGAGGTTGGAGGGCTGGCTATGTCAGCTTCTCATCTCTCTCGAGTCGCCACACCATCCACATGGAACGGCTCAGGTCTTGCACTTGCTTGTGTCGACGAAACAAAGAAGTCCTACTGCAGGGTAGGTAAGGTGCGGTATTTGTTCAACAACGAGGGTTTTGCAATGAGGGTGGTAAAGGTACTGTCCGTTGAGACGATGAGCATTGTATGATGATTGAATAGCTCACTGTGCGGTGTGATATTCTGGGAAACCGAGAAACATAACCACTCCATGACGACAAAGACTGATCAGATCGACCCCAGAGCTGCAATACCCGCTCTGGCTTTGCCGGTGCTGTCGACCAAAAGATTGTCTGCGCAGCTAGACCCAAGACCCGCATTGCCAATCCACGCAGGCTCCCAATAGTACAACCCGATACCACCGGAAACACCCTTGACTATAGCGCCTACATTCTTGATCCAAGTAGCCTGCCCGGCCTCGCTGATAGGGATGGAGCTTGTGTCGCTTGGGAACGTATACGCGGGCTTTGGACAGCTTGCCGGCCAGTCCGTCTCGGCCACGATGAGCTGCTTTCCAAAAGTGGCTGCCAACTGTTCCAGCGAGTACTGCAAGGAGCCAAGGTATGCTGAGCTGGAATAGAAGGGATAGTACTAGTAAAGGTCAGCCCGAATCTCGCACATTGCGGGTCTCGAAAAAACGTGATACTCACCGACACGCCCATGATATCGAAGTCAGTGGTTAAAAGCGGGCCCTGGCCGATAACCTCGTTGTACCACCATACTTGTGTCCCTTCGTCCCAGCCGTTGTCCAAGTGAATCATGATCTTGGGAGTCGGACTCAAGTTGCTGTCCTTGATCCCCCATGCGGCGGAGTGGAGTATGGAGGCGATGTTGTAGTAGGACGAGGTACCACCCAGCGGCCACAGAAGACCAGAAGTGATCTCGTTGCCGATCGAGATGATACTGGGGGTAATTCCGGCACTGTAGTATGCGTTGGAAACACTCAAAGTGTAATTGTAGACTGTCCAGGTCAGTTGACTGATCGAGGAGTCATCCCATGCGTCAGGTGTTGCCTGCACAGAGTCAGCGCCGTTCTGATGCACTTGGTTTCTGTCAGCCTACTTGATGTCCTGGATCTGCCCAAGTGTCACTCAAGTGCAAGTCCAGGTAGATACTCTGACCAGCTGCTTTCACCCGCCGGGAGAGTTCGAGGTTGTAATCTAGGTTATATGTGCCATCGGAAGGGTTGACCCACACCCTTTGGCGGATCGAATTCACTCCGGATGCAGACAAGATCTTTTCAAGGGGAGTCGTGACGCCTGCCGTTGTTTTATAAGTTTGGCCCTGGTCTTCCAGGAGGAGCAGGGAGGAAATATCAGCGCCCTTGTACGTGATTGTGTCTGCCAAGGCCATTAGAGGCACTAGAAGTAGACATAGCCGCTTAGCCGAGGAAAGAGCCATGGTCAAGAAATGCATGGAGTTGGAGGCAAGTGGCAGGAAATTTTTATGGACTGTAATCGGTCTAGAGATCAGTACAGAAAGCCATGTTGAAGGCAAAGAAACGAGGGGACTCCTGAATACGGTATTAGCTATCTTATAATAGTGGTCCTCCGTCCCTTTAATAGTGGTAGTCTTTGCCAGTAGTATTCTCCACCAATTGCAGCAGTGTTTTCTCGGTCGGAAAATAGCCGGAATGTGACAGGTCTCCGCTGCCAAGTCTTCCGTGGCTCCGAAGGTGTTCTCGCAAAGACCGGTAAAGCACCTTTTTCACGCAACCCTACTACCTTCAACGCATTATTTCTGCATAATAAATAAGAATTCGCTGTATAAGAAGGCTATCTTATCTTCATAGGATAATATTACATCATATGTCTATGTAAGCACGTGCATTATATAATATATATAATAATGAATAATATAAGTAGTTATTATTTTTTAAGCTGCTAATATAGCTATGAAAGCTGTAATAGTTTTCTTCATATAGTGGAGAATGCTCGAAAGAGTGCTGTTAACAGTAAGAGAGCAAAACAATAGCCAAAGCTTAGACTAGAGTGGATGGATGACGTTGAGATTATGAGAACTTCACAAGCTACTCGACACTAGTTTGTGATGCCATCAAAGTCCAGACATCATCGACACAGCTAGTCCAGGACTGGCTTTAATACACTAAATAGGTGTGTGAAAGAAGCAGGTTGATTATTCTCGGAAGATCATCCCAGAAGCATTATCCTGCAGAAAGTTGTCGAGCGGGAGTGAGGAAAACATCTGGGGAGAGATAAAGGGGAGGGGCAAAAGAAAGCACAAGGGTAGACAGATACCTTGCCTCTGCGAAATCCATTTTCCCTCGGAAAACGGATATTTTCTTTTGAGTAGCTCCCCTAATGAGGTGCGCATGTCGTCCATCTGTCAAGAAGACGCCTCAAACGCCACTCCGTCATTTTGTTGACCTACGCTGGGTCAGTGTCACGGTTCGCCTTGATGAAGACCGTTTCGTAAGGATGTATGTGCTTCCGTAGTACTGTCCGTTGTATACAACGTCTTCGAGCTGTCCAAATTCGCAATAGTCTACCGAAGTATTGGCCACAGCATAAGCTGTCATCAAGAAATCCACTACCCTTGTGAGGTGATGAGTCTCGTCGACCCAATCTTACTTTGCACAGCCCGTGGCATAGTTTCGTGACAAAAGCTCAGTCTTGCACGGTGTCATAGAGGTCTTCAGCTCTGACCTTGTAGGCTAAGTCAGGGTCAAGAAGAGTGCCCGTACCCACATCGTCCGTGGCCAAAACCATCGACTGCGCATGCGGCTCCGGATCGCAATTGATGGTTACGCCGACCAGCTTTGCGTTGTTGTTGAGCCTGTCTAAGGATACATCCGTCCAACATGCTGAGTTGTACAGCGGCGAGAAAGATCCCCGGAGGCTGGCATTCATCGTGATGAAGCGTTTGTATTTTTTTTTCCTGCGGTCATCTTGCCGTGAGGAGAATATGCAAAAGCGAATTCGCCAGTGCGTGCACTGGTTACAGACCTATATAGTACGTATATTTCCCCACACCAGTGCTTGCACTGGCGAATTCGCTTTTGCATATTCTCCACACATGTATGATAGCTTTTCGGGACTATGATTGAGTCCAAAAACCATCTCGCGACTTTCAAGTTAAATGCAGATTGGCCCATCTGACTGTGCTTATGTGACTTATGCCATAACGTTCATAGTTTGAGGGGAACACAACGAGGAACGGATCAGACAGCATATCGATACCTATAGATCAATATGAAGCAAATATCCACATCTTCCTTTCGTCCTATAGCGCGGAAATATTGATCTGGCATGAGCTGAGGAGATCAGACATAGAGAATAGGAGAGAGCGTTGTTTTATGCCGTCTGTTGCTTAGATTTATCTGATGGACTAACTAGCTAACTGTCTGAAATGTATGTAGAGGTCTGAAGAGACTGTATAAGCCTTCAGGGTTTTAGGCCTAGAGCAACAGCTTATATGAGCTTATTTCTCCACATGAGGATTTGAAACGCTTGTCCTACCTATGCATGTGTCGAAGATCTTATTCGGGGACTGGAGCATCACAGCGAGCTGTCGACCAGGAAAACCCTGGAGGGGGTCGAAAAAGACTAACCCAGCGCTGAAGATGACTTGTAACAATAGTTCCAAGAGAGTTTGACACAATCTCCACAATGATAAAACCTCAGGTATATTAGCTAAGAGGAACTGACTTAGAGCAACATGAGCAAGAGCATCGTCTTTCCCAAGATGGTTCACGACGATACGTCGGACGCAACTGGGTGAGCAATTAATGTTCTGATGAATATCTCCAGTCACATTCTCTTGGCTTGGTGCCTGGCTTCTCATCAGTGCGCTCGTGTTGATATGGTCACGGAGTGTGAGAAAACTACAGGGGTTGAATGCCGTAATGGTGTGTTCTGAAGGACAGTATGCCACCTCCAGTCTGTGAGTACAATGTTAAAAAAAATTATTCGTCAGTTCCATCGTGATTCACAGCGCAGGGCGCTCAGCCTTGCGAAGTCAGTGCGTAGAGTGATATCAAGACACCCTGGACCAGCTCTCTTGGGAAGAAAAAAGACATTCTGGGCATTCGACTTACCTAGGAGTTCAAATTGTCTTTTTTTTCCTCTGGAGGTATAAAAGGCTCGAAATATTTGTTTATCGTCTCGTGGGTTTTCCCTTTTCCCCTGGACTGATTGTGACACAGAATTACTCAGAATGTGTTTTCTGAAGACATATCCGATTTACTGCCAAACGTGCTGGAAGACCGGCAGATGGAGGCGACGAGGAGATATTCTCGTCTCAGAACGAATCAAACACGTCTTCTGCAGCAGGGTCGAATTTGCTTGTGTCGAATGGGCGGGAAGGCAGGCTTGCATGGACGATTTTCTCTCCTGCAAGCGACCACTGCCACACGACTCGGCGCCTAGCAGATTCGAAGGGGGTTTGGAAGAACGACAGGATAATCCACCAGGATTTCGGAAAGATGTCCCAGATTGTATGAAAGTGGTGAATTTGTCGCGGAATGTTCCTGTTCATGAAATTCCAGCTTGGGGGAAGTGTCCTGATCACGAGGAGGGCGCCACAAGCATCACAACGGGATTCGTGATGAGCACGCGTAGAAAAGACACTTATTAGTGAGCATAAAGTGGTGTGAAGAAAGCATGATATTCTGTGAAACGTTGATTTTTCTATCTCGTCGAGCATAGTCTGGT
The DNA here is from genome assembly GCA_003012965.1 of Juglanconis oblonga. Taxonomy (NCBI): domain Eukaryota; kingdom Fungi; phylum Ascomycota; class Sordariomycetes; order Diaporthales; family Juglanconidaceae; genus Juglanconis; species Juglanconis oblonga. The sequence continues at coordinate 19,811 of MUZH01004330.1, read as the reverse complement.
ACCACGCAATAAATTTTATGTTGGATTTTAATAAGAATTGAGGGTTCGTCGATCTCGTCTGTGACAGCGTCCATTTTGGCTTCCTCTTACCGGCATTCGAGATGGAAATCAGTTCGTAAAACACGAGTACCTGAACAAGATTTCTTCTCCTATTTTTCGTGTCCGCAACCGTGTGCGCGCCTCTTCGAGTCCATAGGACCAGTAGGGAGGCAGTGCAAATAATGCTCTCGAACACTAGGGCCAGTGAGCTTACCCGATTCAGGGGCTTGTCATCGGTCGGTCAAGGTTGATGAGTCTATGGGACGGGTCGCTCCGCGGAAGAAGAAAAAAAAGGGCGCTAGAACTGGATGCAAGTTCTCGCACCACTCCCAGAGTCTTCACTTCTCTTTTTGTAAGCACGAAATCTGAGTTTGAAAGTTCACCCAGACGCGTCGTCCAAAATTCATTCAATCCCTCACTTCCGAGACGCACGCACTGCCAACCCCGTCCAAAAAATATTAAAAAAAATGAGCGGCGCCCCCAACGCTGCGGGCACAGCCAGCCTCACCTCACATCTCCAGTCCCTCGCGCCCGCAGACGGCTCCCGCAAAGACCTTTTTGAGTCCGTCCTTCCCGCGGTAGTCGATGCCGTCGGGGACATCGCCACAGCCCTGGGCAAGGCCCACCGCGTCGCCCTGGCAGGGACGGCAAACACGTTCGGCGATGACCAGCTCAACGTCGACGTCGAGGCGGAGAACATCCTGCGCCGGACCTTTGCTGCCAAGTGCCCGTCGCTCGTGACCGCGAGCAGCGAGGAGGACCCTGTGGAGAAGCCCGTGCACGCTTCGGCTTCGGATCTCGCGGAGGGATCAGAGAGATACACGGTGGCGTTTGATCCCCTCGATGGCAGTTCTATCATTGCTCCGAACTGGACAGTCGGCACTATCCTTGGTGTTTGGGAAGGGACGACAGCGATAGGCCAGTCTTCGGAGAAGCAGATCGCATCAGTCCTTGGAGTTTATGGGCCACGCACAACAGCCGTCATTGCGATTCGCATACCAGGGTCCACATCTGCCTGCTTCGAAGTTGGCCTGGGGGAAAAAGGCTCTCAGGACTGTGAGGTCCTCCGGTCAACGGTGAGACTGGCAGATGCCCCTTTCAAGACTCGGTATTTCGCGCCCGCGAACCTGCGCGCTGCGGGGCAGGATGAGAGGTACATGGCGCTGGTGAACCGATACATCCGGGAGGGATACACCCTCAGGTATTCCGGCGGACTGGTGCCTGATGTGGTGCACGCTCTGGTCAAGGGCCATGGCATCTACGTCTCGCCGGTGACGGCTAAGAGCAAGGCGAAGCTCAGGCGATTGTATGAGCTTTTCCCTATCGCCTTGATCATCGAGTGCACGGGAGGCTTGGCCGTGGATCCAACTGATGGGAAGAGGATCTTGGATAGGGTGTTAGAGGGCACTGATGAGAGGGCTGGCCTGGTCTGTGGAACGGCAGAAGAAGTCGAGTCCGTCAGGCAGGCATTCGTGAGCTGAGTTCACCGAGCAAATGTTTGCTTGATATCCAGCGAGGAGACATCGAGGCCTTCAAAAGATTTGGAAATTCTCTGTAGGACACTGAGTGCTGCAGTCAGTAGAAAGTCGTGTCACCGATAAAAGCCAAGTGGCCTCATATTGTCATCCGGACCAAGCGAAGTCTGATGAGACGTATCCAATGGTCCAATCCGTATCCGAGGGAATCAACGGAGACCTCAAAACAATCCCTCAGATCCCAAGGCAATCTATGCAGTAACCGCTGTGCCACATCATCGCCTCTTCTTATCCTTCTCTTGCTGCGACAACAGCAGATCCCGCATCGCCGCCCTGGCGTTACGACTGCCGCCCAGCTTCGGCCCCTTGAGTATCTCTTCCTGCTTGGCCCCAGGTCGTGGCGGTGGGGCCGGAGCCCTCCTTCGCTGGTTTCTCCTCTGCGCCATCGCATCCATGAACTCGCGTCGGAACTCCTCCGCGATCCTCTCGTCTGCGGCTTCATCGGTGCCGGACTGGGCAGTCATTTCGGTCTGGGGTGGTGCATCGTAGATATCCACTACAGGCGCATGTCAGCAATCTGTCCCATGGGGGAAAAAGGTTTCGTAAAGGAAGAGACTTACGTCTGTTCTCCCGCATGAGCGCCTCCACCATCTGATCACGCTTGATATCATCGCTGGTGCGTCTCTTCCGGCCTCGCCACGGTTTGCCATCCTGGCCGATTCTGATGCGTTTCCGCGAACCGTCCGAATCGTCCTCAACAGCTTCTCCCGCTAGACGTCGACGCGCCTGCTCTGTCATAGCAGCATTGCGCGCGCGGACCTCCTCGCCAAGATCGACCTCCTGCAACCGACCCTGAAGTGTCGGCCGTTCCCCATGGTGTTTAGTCGGGTCCACGAGGATCCCCGTCGCCGTGTTCGACGAGCCGCGCTGTTGTAATTGGGATTCTTGGGCTGCCTTGTCCGCGGCATGTCGTCTAGCCAACTCGGATTCTATGTATTCCTCCCTTCCTTGGTCAGCCTTGTCCGGGGAAGTGGACACAACAGTAGGAAGCGAAACTTACATATGCTTGTTGACGAGTTCGCCCACCAAACCGGCCTGCGGCGCGAAGCGCCTCGACATTCCGAGCTCCAAGGCCTCGTTTATGTCGTCCTTGGAAGCTGGGCTTGGCTCGGCAATCGACTGCTCCTTCGGCGGTCCCTCCGGCCGGAACTCGACGCCCTTGAGCCTTGACTTCCGCGCATTCCGTAGTCGTAGGGCTTCGGCTACTGACAATCCTTCTGTCTCCGAGGTCCCGTCCTCTCCATGCTCGTCATGTTTGGCGCCGCCGTTCTCGGTTGTCGAGGGTGGCGCAATAACATTGCTCGTCGCATCGCCTGCCTTGGTGTCACTCTCCTCGGCGCGCTGTCGGAACTGCTTGCGCTTCTTGCTGGGCCGGAAGACCACTTGTGGTTCGGGATTCTCGGCAGCTGCAGATGAATCCATGTTGGAAGTTGGATGGGGGTTGCTGCTGTTGATGTTGAGGTGTTGTTGACGGATGACTGCTAAGACGCAGATGGGGTGGTCGAATTAAGCTTATCTTATCGGCTTAGCACTACAGGAGCGTCCGTGCTGAGTGACATCAGTGGTAGCAGGGGTCCGTCAAGTCACTGAAGTGAAGAGCAAAGAGGACGATTTCAAGACCTTTCAACTCACTCACTGTTCAATTGATCTCTCACTTCAGACAAGCAAAGCAACATGGACTCTGAGAACAAGACTCAAAAACGTGTCTACTTCCACGTTGAGGGCGACAATAGCTCGGGTCCGGGTGTTCAAGGTGCGAAGTCAATTACATGCATGTGCTCTATATTACTAGCCACTAATGCTCTTCTCTTCAGGTGTCGGCTTCAGGCAGGTCTCTGCATATTCAGAGAAACTCGAGAGTCAATAATGACAGTAGGTCACAGGTACTTCACCAGAGAACACGCTCGAGCCTACAAAATCACAGGCTGGGTACGCAACAAATCAGACGGGAATGTAAGTAAGACTGTGTCCATGTGAAACTGTACAAGGTCCTTGACCATGTTCACTAGGTCGAGGGCGAAGCACAGGGAGGAGAGAGGGAAATGGGGAAATTCCTGAAAGACATCGAAAGAGGTCCACGGGGTGCGAGCGTCAAAAAAGTTGAGCAAGAGGACCGTGAGGTCGCAGATGGAGAGGCAGCCTTCGAGGTTCGACGCTGAGAAGACGTCGTTGTTCTGGACCGATAGACACGTATAGAAGGAACCTGGGTAGAGTTAGGCCTTCTCAGTGAGAGGGTATTCATTCAGTTTTGACCATCGCGAATCTATAAACCACCTCCCATTCGAACAAGTCCGCAAGCTTTCAGCTAGCCTGCCAAGTGTTCAGGGGGGCACAACGTCTTCCAGTGTGCAGTGTCCTACTCGTCATCCATGGATGCGTCTCCATCCTCACCGGGGCCAGACCCTTCCTTCTCAGCATCCTCCTCCTCATCGTCCGAATCGCTCTCATCATCAACGACGCCGACGAGTCTCTCCTCCGTCGTCTTGGGCTCAGGCACCTTGCCCGCGAAAGCACGACGAACAGAAGCGTTGGTGCTGGTATCCCAGATGTGCATCGTACCTTTGCTACCCGCCACCGCCAGCCGGAAAGCGACCTCAGAGTCAGGGCCGAATTGCGTTGAGAAGACCTTTCCAACATCTAGATCTCGGGAGACCACCAGTGAGGGGCCAGTCGACTGTATATTCCACAGCTTCACGGTCTTGTCGGTAGATCCGGTCGCCATGAAGCCGGGTATTGAGCTGTTGAGGTCGAATGACGAGACGGACTCATCGTGCGCCTGTAGTGTCCACACCGCCTTGCTCTTAGCCGGGTCTGAAGGCGCGTTTCTCACGTCGTAGTAGTGGATAACACCGTTCTCGGTTGACACGTAGAAGAAGTTCGGGTCGTGAGGGTCCCACCGTATGTTCTCAACGTCGCTCTCCACACCCCATCTTGACGGCTTCGCGTCCGGAGCTCGCATGTCTCCGGCCACGACGGTTCGATCGTAGCTGCCACTCAGCAGGACTGTAGACTCAACAGAGTGCCATGCCAGGGAGCAGACCTTGTCTGTGTGGTAGGTGTATGACTTGGCGCACTTGGCGGTGTGCAAATCCCACAGCTTAACGGTCTTGTCTGCGGAGGCCGAAGCCAGCAGGTTCCTGTGTTTCCGGTTGGCTGCTAATGACAGGACTGCATCAACATGGAACTGGTCATTTGCCTTCTTCGACTTCTTCTTCTTCTTCTTCTTCTTTTCGTCTTCCTGGTTGCCACCTTGACCCAGAATGGCGTTCGGGTACATGCAGTCCACGGTGTCCAGGTCCCACAGCTCAATATCCGGGTCCATCGTACCAATAGCAACGAAGTTCGCCGTTGCGTCCTTGTCAACATTTGACCTGCCACAGGAGATGTCCAGCCACTCCACGCAGAGGGGTATCGCGGGAAGCATGATGTCGTGGTGAACATAAAGATTGTCGGCCTCGTCCTCGTATACGTAGACCTCCAGGTGTGCCATCTCATCCTCAACCTTTGCTGCCAAGACCAAGTTGTCTGTCGCAAGAACCTGCAGGTTTTCCCGGTCCTCGTTGTCGTCCACTTCATCTGGGATGGTAATGTATGGGTCGTCCTTGTTGTTCTCGTAATATGCGAGTGCCTTCACGTTGCCGAACATGCCCATGCTCTGTGCGACTTCGATATCCTCCTCTGGGTCGTCATCGTAGTGCTCGAGGTCGTACTCCTTCAGGTCGTCGTCGATCTCGATGCTGCGCGTATGTTAGGCCGTTGATTTCCTAAGATCCAAATGTCAAACGTACTCGTCCTTGTCTTCCTCTTCTGTCTGCTTGGAGCCATCCTTGTCGGAGGAGCCCTCGCCATCTTGTGCCTGTGCCTCCTCCAGGTCCTCGTTGGCATCGTCCAACTTGAGCTTGGCGAGCGACGCAATGCGCTCGAACTCCTCTTCGTCGAAATTGTATTTCTGAGGAAAGGGCGCCGCAAAGCCGCGCGGCACCCATGTTGAAGTTGTGATCATGGACGACATTTTGAGGAGAAGGGCGCAAATTTGCGATGTTTCCTGAAAGTGTAGTGTTGTAAAGACTGCAAAGCCTCTCGGCGGTTCAATTTCTCGAAAAAAAAGTCGAGGACCATTCCAAGCCGATAAGAGATAAGAATGGGCCTTATTTACACGCCCCACTCCAAAACACACGGTTTCTGCTACCTAAAGTTTTCATGGTGGTTGACTTGACTTCTGTTTGACTTTCAAAGTTCTTTGCTGATTTTTGAACTACATACCACGTGGCTTCAGTACGACGTATGGAGTTGTTTCTACACCTTCCGGTAGCAATGGCACGAAAGCTCTCCCAGTGCACTTAGAAAGTGGCGGCTGTAGACGCACACTGTGACGCCCCTGTCCGATAGAAACATAGATCAACAACATCCTTGCCCAAACAGCCACTCCCACGACCATCTACGTCCACAACCACCATGGACCGCGACCGAGATCCCAAGCGGCGGAGGCTGAACTTCAACCCCCTCCGGTCCGACGATCGCTGGGATGACGTCCCCGCGCGCAAGAACGGTCCTTCTCACGCCAACAGCCGCTTCTCTTCCGGGCGGTCGACGCCTCGCGGCGGCAACGCCAACCTCGCGACCCCTGAGCCGCAGCGTCCCACCGCCAACGACGAATTCATCCCCCAAGATGAAGACGCGCTCGCCCTCGACCGTGACTGGTACGCCGGCGACGAGATGGGGCACACATTTGGCGACGACGCTCACAACCCCTTCGGTTCGTACGACAACACCTGGGCCGAGAGCCAGGAGCAGGAGCGTGCCATGGTCGAGAAGCGCGTCGGGCGGTTCGATCGGCAGAGTTCGAAGCAGGCGCAGAAGCAGAAGGATATTGATGCGTGGGAGACGAATCGTATGTTGAGCTCGGGTGTGGCGCAGCGACGGGGCCAGGATTTTGAAGACGATGAGGATTCCATGCGTGTGCACTTGCTGGTCCATGACCTGAGGCCGCCATTCTTGGATGGGAGGACGATTTTTACCAAGCAACTGGATCCGGTGCCTGCGGTACGGGATTATCAGAGTGACATGGCCGTGTTCAGTCGGAAGGGGAGTAGGGTCGTCAAAGAGAGGAGACAGCAGCGAGAGAGGCAGAAACAGGCGCAAGAGGCGACAAATATTGCTGGGACCACGCTGGGAAACGTCATGGGAGTGAAGAACGAAGACGACACCGACAGCGCGCTGCCGGCTCTCAAAGAGGAGGAAGACAAGCCGATCGAGCCTCAGTCACACAAGTTTAGCGACGTCATGAAGAAGAATGACGGCGCAAGCAACTTCAGCCAGAGCAAATCACTGAGGGAACAACGCGAGTTCCTGCCAGCGTTTGCAGTACGAGAAGACCTACTCCGCGTCATCAGGGATAACCAGGTGATTATTGTTGTCGGTGAGACTGGTTCCGGAAAAACGACTCAGCTCACCCAATTTCTTTACGAAGATGGTTACGGCAATAGAGGGATGATCGGATGTACTCAGCCCAGGCGAGTGGCGGCTATGTCCGTTGCGAAACGTGTCAGTGAAGAGATGGAATGCAAGCTGGGCAGCACAGTCGGCTACGCAATTCGTTTCGAGGATTGCACGAGCAAGGAGACCATCATAAAGTACATGACCGACGGTGTGCTTCTCCGTGAGTCATTAAACGAGCCAGACTTGGATCGCTACTCGTGCGTAATCATGGACGAAGCTCACGAAAGAGCCCTGAACACCGACGTTCTGATGGGCCTCTTCAAGAAAATTTTACAGAGGCGACGGGACCTGAAGCTTATTGTCACCTCGGCGACGATGAACTCGAAGCGATTCTCAGAGTTCTTTGGGGGCGCTCCAGAGTTTACTATTCCCGGACGAACATTTCCTGTGGACGTGATGTTCCATCGCTCACCGGTTGAGGACTATGTCGACCAAGCTGTCCAGCAAGTGCTGTCGATCCACGTGTCTCAAGGGCAGGGAGACATCCTCGTGTTTATGACTGGTCAGGAAGACATCGAGGCCACTTGTGAGCTGATCCAAGAGAGGCTTAATGCTCTGAATGATCCACCAAAGCTCAGCATTCTGCCTATTTACAGTCAAATGCCTGCAGATCTTCAGGCCAAAATCTTTGATCGAGCAGCGCCTGGTGTCCGCAAGTGCATTGTGGCTACCAATATTGCAGAGACCAGTTTGACAGTCGACGGCATCATGTTCGTGGTTGATGCTGGATACTCGAAACTCAAGGTTTACAACCCTAGGATGGGTATGGATACCTTGCAAATCACCCCTATTTCGCAGGCCAATTCTGGACAAAGGTCCGGTCGTGCTGGACGAACTGGTCCTGGCAAGGCGTACAGACTTTATACGGAAAAGGCTTATCAAGATGAGCTGTACATCCAGACCATTCCGGAAATCCAGAGGACCAATTTGGCCAATACGGTGTTGCTCATCAAGTCACTGGGGGTCAAGGATTTGCTCGACTTCGATTTTATGGATCCTCCACCGCAGGAAACGATCACGACCTCGCTATTCGACCTTTGGGCACTTGGAGCCTTGGACAACGTGGGCGAGTTGACCGACCTCGGCAGCAAGATGAACGCCTTTCCCATGGATCCGTCCTTGGCTAAGCTTCTGATCATGTCTGAAGAGTACGGCTGTAGCGATGAAATGGTAACCATCGTCTCCATGCTCTCCGTACCTAACGTGTTTTACCGCCCCAAGGAGCGTCAGGAAGAATCCGACGCCGCACGCGAGAAATTCTTCGTTCCGGAATCCGACCACCTCACCTACCTCCACGTCTACTCGCAATGGAAATCCAACGGCTACTCCGACAGATGGTGCATCCAACACTTCTTACACTCCAAATCCCTCCGTCGTGCCAAGGAAGTCCGCGACCAACTCCTCGACATCATGCGCATGCAAAAGATGGATATGGTCTCATGCGGGACAGACTGGGACATCATCCGCAAGTGTATCTGCAGCGGCTATTACCACCAGGCCGCCAAGGTCAAGGGCATTGGCGAGTACGTTAATCTGCGCACGTCAGTCACGGTCCAACTGCATCCGACGAGCGCGCTGTACGGCCTAGGCTTCCTGCCGGACTACGTGGTCTACCACGAGCTGATCCTGACATCCAAGGAATACATGTCGACGGTGACGAGCGTCGATCCGCGCTGGTTGGCAGAGCTGGGCGGGGTGTTCTACTCCGTCAAGGAGAAGGGCTACTCGGCGCGGGATAAACGGGTGATTGAGACAGAGTTTAATCGCAAAATGGAGATCGAGGCCAAGATGGTCGAGGATAAAAAACGGCATGAGGAGAAGCTGGCGGCAGAGGAGAATGGCCCGACGGGTGGTATTGCGAATGGCTCGGTGGCCAAGAAGAAGGTTGTCACAGCGGGTGCGGTCAAGAAGCCGGTTGTGAAGAGGAGGGGTGGCGGGATGGCATTTAGATGAGGGCTGCAATGGTAGGCATCATGATCAATTTACACGTGTCTGCCAATGTCTCGCCAGTAGATAGTCAACTTCAATATCGTCCGACGACTCAAGACCTCGCAACATCCACCTTAGTCTTGTCTACATTCGCTCTTATTAGCACGATCCTACGTGACTCAAACGCCCGTGACGAGAGGACGTATTCAGAACAAGTCTCGGCTCAACTTACAAAACGCAACATGGTCCTTGATGTTCTCCGCCTTCTCCTTGGGCGTGGGATAATACCACGCAGCGTTCTGCAACTCCTGGTCTATTCCACACGCCAGGCACACGTTAGTCAGGCGTGGCTCTCTCTCTCTCTCTGTCTGTCTGTCTGTCTGTCCCTTTGTCCTCCTCGGGAGGCTCACCGTCCGCCTTGATCGTGTAATAGCTCGCATCGCCCTTCCAGGGGCAGTGGGTCGAGTGTTCCGTCTTGGTGAGGAACTCGGTCTTGACGGACGAGGGCGGGAAGTAGACGTTGCCCTCGACCTCCTCCCAGGTGTCCGTCTCGGCGAGGACGGTCGAGCCGACGGTGGCTTTGGCGTGGCCGGTGGGCATCTTGATGCTTCGGGTCGGAAAGGAAACAAGTAGGGCGCAAGCGAGGTGGTGCTCACTATGAGACCAAGGTGTCGATGTGGCTGGTCGGTTCTCCCGCGTGATGGGCTACGAAGGAGTACAGCGGAATTCGCGAGCGGAGTGGTGGTTCATGTGCCGTGCGGTCTGCGTCACTCTCTGCTTATTCAGCTTCACATTCCCCGACGAGCCTCAGGTTCTGGAGAAGTTGATGGAGCTCGAGTTTAGTTCTATTGATCGATTTAGATGGCCCATTGAATCTGTGAGGATCGCAAATATGTACACCGTCAACTAATCTCCATCTCTATCTTGTTGCGCAAAACCAACGCCTGACATGCAACAAGATCCAAAACGCCTTGCCGTGCCACGGCAGCAATGTACAAGATCAAGATACAGATACATACTCATACAACCGTCTGCAATTTCTCAAATGGCCCGTAGCAAGTCTCGTCGAACTTGGCCAGCTTCGGCATCTCGTCCTGCACCTTCAAGAACGTCTCCAGCTCACACCATCCATCTACCCGACTTGCATCACACTCTGCGAAACTGAAGCCCAGGGGCACCGTCCTCTGGTTCAGTACGAAGTGAATATACTTCGTCTCTCCAGCACTGGCGTCCTCCACGTATCCCGTCCCAGCTCGGTCTGCACGCACCGGCTTGGGCGTTTTGATGATCTCCATGTCAAGCCGTGCTCCAAAGGGTGTGATGTGGGATACCGTGAAGTTGTGCTTGCCGGGGTAGACCTTAGGACTGAGTGGAGGGTCGTCCCTGAACTGTGTTAGGCCAAAGGCGGTCAAGATGCTGATTATGTTGGTATCGTGAGAGAAGTCCAAGTAGAGGGACTGGTTGAGCGGGAACGTCTCAGTGCTGCTGTCCAGTGTGGTGTTGATCTGAGAGCCCGAGTAGCCTAGCGTGTGGTTCTTCAGGCGTGCCATCACTTCTTGCTGGTAGCCTATACCAACGGCTCGTCCTGTTTTGGACTGCCATCCGCTGTCGCCTGAGAAGTAAAGGTCTGGGTCACCGGTCAGCAAAGTGCTTGTATCTACTAATCGGAGTGCTCCTTAGGAAATGGAGGGCGACAACATACCGACTGAATAGCTGAACCCGATCCACTCTTCATAGGTGAAGAGGGAGCAAAAGCGGCTGAAGCCATAGGCGGCCTAGTATACCCTTGTCAGCCGCGCATAGTTCAAAACATACACACGACGCCCCAGAAAGAAGTGAGTAAGTGATGTCGAAGTGACTTACCGTTTCATACGGGCACATGCTTTGAGCAGCGTATGTGTCCACGATGGTCCAGTCGTATCCCTGCACCATACTGCTCAGACGAGCATTTGCTGTAAAGTCATCAGCCTCGAATCCAGCAAACACACCTCCCAGGTCGGAACCTCGCCTCACCTTTCTGCAGATATTGTTCCAACCACTCATTCGTCGCATTGGATCCGGCCTCCTTTGCTGAATTGGGACATGCCTTCGAGCCGGCCAGCGAGTTGTTAAACCCCTTCTCCTCAATAATCACCTCGATCGTAGCATTGTTCGGCCACTCCAACCCAAAGAACCCGGCCATGAAGTACTCGGCCGATTTCAACATCCGATCCTGTGTGGTGGTGCGCACAATGATCTTGCTGTTCGGGTTGTACAGACTCGAGTACATGTACGAGTGCAGGATCCCCGAATCGAATAGCTCCTGCCGGCCCTTGGGCACCAGGATCTCATAGCCGAGCTGATACTCCCAGTCGTTGAGGAACTCCAGCGGACCCGTCGCATGGAACGTCGACCCGGGTTGCGCCTTGGCGGCCGCGATCCGCTGGCCGAACAGCACGACGTTGGAGCCGGTCCCGGAGGTTGGGTACCGCGACCCGTGGCGCGAGAGCATCTGCAGCTGGACGATCTCGGCGCCGGCGGGGAGCGGGTACTCGTCGACGCCGAACCCGGGCGAGGGCATGTAGGGCGACAGGTAGCCCATCATCTGGAAGATGCTCTCGTTCTGCGCGCCCATGCCCTCGATGGGGATCGCCGTCTGCAGCGGCTGGTTCGGCACGAACGACGCGGTGGGATCAAACGTCCTCGTCTGCGCCAGGAACGCCGGCACGCCCGTCTTGGTCGGGCCGGCCCATAGCTCCGGGGATGTCTGGAAATACTGCGGCACCGTGGGCGTGGGCTCGGCGCAGTCGCAGCCTGAGGAGCCCGGCCGGTGCTTGCTGGGCACGCCGGGGCCGAAGGCGAGGTTGACGGCGACGAGGATGAGGAGCCCCGAGATGAGGCCGATGAGGATCGTCTTGAGATTCACGTTGTGGAAGGGGCGGCGAGGAAGGTAGGAGGGTTCCGGCGGGACGGGCGTGGAAGGGCCGTCGTCGCTGCCCGTGTCCTCGTTCTGCACGAGCGAATAGCCCCGTGCCTCCTTGATCCTCAGCTTCAGCGGCGGAGGCACCATCTTCACATCCAAGACTCAACTCAGTGGTAAATAAATGTCTCGAAACATTGGTCCCTGGAGCTGACACGGGAGACCATAAAATCTGCGATTGGAGCGAGAATCGTGTGCCGTGTACAAAGCAGACGTGGCGTTGGCGCAGACGTGGCGTTGCGCAGCCGCTGCCGCTGCTGCCGTCGGGCATGGGCCAGCCCGTCCTGCTACACTCACCCCATGCTGTATGGTTAAAGGCCCATGATGCTGATGGCATTCACCAGCAGGCTGGACAGCTGCTGTGTCGGTTTGCTCTTGAACCAAAACATGTCGACACCTGACGAAAGACTGCATTGAGGGAATTTCCCAACGTCTCAATGCAGACCTGATTTGGGGGTTCCTCAACCGCGGCTGTCATCAACGATCACCCGGGCTGCCCGGGCTGCTCGGATGTGAGCGGCCCTCTTCACGGAAATCAAGTCACGAAGTGGTGTCCTGCCTAGTACTACGGTAGTACAGTACACACGTCGGGACTGGACACGAGAGATGAGTTGAGCCTCTGTCTGGGGTATGGTCTACAGTAGCGAGTCGCATGACGTTTGTCACGACGCCTCTTCCACCACTCTTGGGAACCCAGAGACTCAGCCAGAGATTGTCGAATCAGCGGCCGTGGACAGTCCTCCTTACTGCGCTGTCTATCTCGCATGAGGTATCCGAGTATCCGGGTGTGCGAACTACTATGTACTACAAAAGTATGTATGAGAGACTCTCACGCATACATACTGACCCAATCTGTCGGGACTACTCCAGACCTCAGCCCTGCGTCTCGAATGACAATGCGGCTGACGTCGCGCATCACGTGTGCCCCTTTCCACCCTGAAGACTTGACAGAATCCATTCAGAAAGCTCACGCGAGCTCATTGGACCCGTCCGTCTCTTATCACTTGGCGACGGCCCGCCCAGACTTCTGGACCGAAAGCTTGTTTCGGACAGACGGGGAACCTGGTTCGAATTCCATGCCTACATACTTAGTACTACTATGTACTAGTGGTACTGTGTAGCCCGTCATTTCCTGCCTGTGTAGGGGCCTTGAATGGTTAAACAGCTGTGTTGGCGTTGATGACAGTTTCTGCTAGTACTGTGTATATGCCTTGCATGTGGCCGATACTGCGACTCTGTTGACTTTTTACGCGGCTGCTCTTGGCCGTCCTTTTCGATGGCATTGGCCTCTATTTTTACACAGCAGTCCCCGGCTAAACCGGAGCAAACCATAGCACAGCAGGGCAAACCATAGCAAAACCTACCATCCCAGCACGACAGGCCGCGCATGTCCATACGAGGCTAGTATTGTTCACCTCCTATTTCGGACATCGGAGAGAATTGAATATACGAAGGGCGGAAACAGCTCGGGTCGCGAGAAATTGAGAAGTGCAATGCTGAAGATAACACTCGGATCATATGCAAATGCCACAGATACGACGAACACGAGGGTGTTCTGTGGTTGTTATAGACGAGTGAGAGTGGTCTTGGTAAGAAGGCAGACAAACGATTTCATAACTTTTTCAGCCCTGTCCCCACCTTTGCGCAGTGGGGCGTTGCTGATCCCCACAGGCCGAGAAGTGACTCTTGAAGGTTCGATGTTGAAACCCACGGTCGAACACATTCTGCAGCTGTCAGCCAAATCGGCCCAAAGCGACTCGTGACCAAATGCAGATCTCCTCGGTGAAGAGGTTCTCGAGCTGCGATGCGGAAATGAGCTGGTTGCAATGAGGCGATGTCGGTCGGCGACGGCGATTACTGTGTAGTGTGTAGTGCGTAGTGTGTAGTACCTATGTAGCAGTCGTCCAGGTCAGGCTGCCTGGAACCACAAAGTACCTAAAGTACCGAGCCGCAGAGCGAGGGGTGCCCAGTACATAGGTAGTACCCGTGCTTTGTACATGCGGGGGTGACGGGTCATCATCCCACCCACCCAGACCAGAGAAATTCATGCTTCTCACAAGGCTCCCAATTTGCTTCTTCTGGTACACGACTGGCACGCACCCCTGTCCTCTCTTCTGCACCACCAGACTCAAGATTGGTGTGGCAGCCATGTCTTGATCCCACGGAGACGCAGGGATTTCGACGATTAAGGAAGGAGACCGAGGCCGACAGGGGCACCGACCGTCGTTCGTCCCCACACTCTTTCGTCCTGTCGTCATGATGGGCGTCAATCCCTGTCTTCCATCCCGCCAACAACCCGCATCACATTGCTTGCATCGATACCTGCATGTGCAATTTTTCGACCACCAGATGGCAGCAATGGCAGCAGTGGCAGCACCTCGAGATTCTTCCCGGATGGCCGACCACGGAACGAGCGTTGACTCCGTCGGTGCCGTTCAAGATATCACGGCACCACGGGAGCTCCTTCGCACGCACAGACATCAACCGTGAAGATCCGCGCCGCTAGCCCCCAACCATCAAGACCAGCCATGAGCTGATGGCTTCAGCAAATTCACTCCGCGGGATGAGCAGCCAGAGCAGCCAGAGCAGCCAGAGCAGCCAGAGCAGCCAGAACACCCACGGGAGCGTGGGGGAGTCTCGATGTCACCCACGATCCCCAGGGTCTCCGAGCTGCCCTACTGCACGTCTCCTATCCCGACTGTCGGACCAGCTGACATCTAGAACGTCACTGGATGGGCCTTCGACGCCATCGCTGGACAATCCCGGTACACTGGGTGGGATTTCCGCACGCCTCCTCGTCCGGGGAACCGGGGCTCTGGATGGCTCCTCACTTGTTAGAGTTTTTCTTTGCTAGGCACATCCGACCCAAGGCGGAGGCAGGACTATGTACCTTCGAATGAAACAGTTGGAGCATTGGCGTGGAACAAAGACGTTGCCCAGCCTTCGGAAGAGCTTCTCGGCAGGACCCTTTCTCCAGATCGGCTCTAGCCTCTACGCCAAGTCCTACTATGGCACTTGCCAGCCCCGACTCCCGCGCGACTTCTAACCATCGACGATTGTGAACCGTCTTGGAAGTAGTCGCTCTAGTACAAAGTACAAAGTAGTAGGGCGAAAGAGCGGCCCAAGGCTGATAACCTCCAAAGCTAGCCGGACCCACCAAATCGACCCGGGGATTTCTCGACAATTGTTCTCCCGTGCTTGGACCATCACCACTTACATCCGCATCAGGGCCAGCTACCCCTGTATAAGTCGCCCTCGCATCCACAGTGGGACCCCCAAGAACGCTTGCATGGACCTTACTTGCAGCTTTATATATTCAAACTCTTGCCCAGTCCCAGTCCCTCGGTCTCTCCTTTTTGGTCTTCACAACCTCTCTGCCTCCGCGTCGAGCTACCACCTGCTGTGCACAGTCACACCTCGACCGTCCAAGCTGCTTCCGCCAGCTGTCTATCCTCCGACGCGACGCTTACCATTTTTCGCTTCACCTCACACCTCTCCTTGGACTGTATCATCGGAACCTCGCTCTCTTCCTCGTGGCCCGAATTTCGTGCTTCACGAAGGAGCTCAGACCCAACCGATAACATGTCGTACTCATGGGTTGGCGCGCCGACCGTCTTCAATGGCACCAATGCTGAGACCGGTGGCGATTCTGGTATGTGGCCGAGGAGTCGGAGCACGATATGTGTCACGGGTAAGAGCTCGACTGACATGTGCTAGCCACCGAGAACTTGAACCAATGGTACCAATCCGGTGATCAGGCCTTCATCATTGTGGCCTCGTGTATGGTATTGATCATGGTGCCGGGCATCTCGTTCCTCTATTCCGGCCTTGCTCGAAGAAAATCTGCCCTTTCGCTCATCTGGGTGACCATGATGGCCTTCTCTGTCGTCATCTTCCAATGGTATTTCTGGGGCTACTCGCTCGCTTTCAGCTCGACTGCAACCAATGGCTTTATTGGCAATCTCCATCACTTTGGCCTCCTGAACACCCTCGCCGCGCCCTCGCCGGGCTCACCCTTGATCCCCGAGTTGCTGTACTCTTTCTATCAGATGCAGTTCTGCGCCGTCACAGCCGCCCTCGTCGCGGGTGCCACCGCTGAGCGAGGCCGCGTCCTTCCGGCTATGGTCTTTATCTTCTTCTGGGCCACGATCGTGTACTGCCCAATCGCCTGCTGGGTATGGAATATCAATGGGTGGGCTTTCCAATACGGTGTCCTGGATTACGCTGGTGGTGGCCCTGTCGAGATCGGATCTGGTATGTCGGCACTCGCCTACTCGTGGGTTCTCGGCCGTCGAAACGAGAGGATGATGCTCAACTTCCGTCCCCACAACATTTCCCTGATTCTTCTTGGAACCATCCTGCTGTGGTTCGGCTGGCTGGGATTCAACGGCGGCTCTGCTTTCGGCGCCAACCTCCGTGCGGTCATGGCCTGCTGGAACTCTTGCCTGACTGCCATGTTCGCTGCCATGACCTGGTGTCTGCTCGATTTCCGTCTCGCCAAGAAGTGGTCCCTCGTCGGTTGGTGTTCCGGTACCATCTCTGGTCTCGTGGCCGCCACACCCGCCTCTGGATTCATCACCCCGTGGGCATCTATCATTCTCGGTGTGGTCACTGGTATCTGCTGTAACTTTGCCACCAAGATCAAGTTCCTTGTCCATATCGATGACTCTCTCGATGTGTTCGCTGAACACGCGGTCGGCGGCATGGTCGGTCTGATTTTTAACGCTCTGTTCGCTGCCGACTACATCATTGGGCTGGACGGTGTCAACACGGGCGTCATCACTGGAGGCTGGCTCAACCATAACTACAAGCAGCTGTACATTCAGATTGCATACATCTGCGCTGCCACAGCCTATTCGTTCACCGTGTCGGCAATTCTTGCAAAGATTATCGATATGATACCTGGGCTGAGACTCCGGGCCAGCGAGGAGGCTGAGTTGTTGGGTATGGACGACGACCAGCACGGCGAGTTTGGTATGTCACCTCTAGATTCTCCCCTCTTGTTCCCATTCATGAGGTGCTTCGAGCTAATGATCACTTTCCCTAGCCTACGATTATGTCGAGGTCCGCCGGGATTTCCTGGCCTGGACTCCCGCCCAGCAGCACCAGAATATCGACGGCAACGGTCTAACACCGACGCACGGCATCGAGGAGCACCAGAACATGATGGCGACAAGCCAAACCAACGGCTCCCGACCGAGCGAGTACGCAGAGAAGCGGGTGCTCCCCGGATCCTCCGATCAATCACAATAGCAAGACGTGGTTGAGAATCCTCCGACCAGCTGCGTAGAGAACGGACGGAATGTTCCTTTCAGGGCTCGAGAACAAGATCGTTTTTACCACGGAAAGAGGTGCTTTTTGGGACTGTTGGCATAGGCGCGTGGAATGGGTCGGTATATGGGTTTCCTTTACGGCCACAGAAAAGATGGGATGAGCACTTGTGCTTTTAGGTTAAGGTCTCCTGGTTTGGGGGTTTTTTTTTTTATATTTTTCTTTATTTCGCCCTCTGCAATACGTTCCGGTCTTGGATTTCTCTGTGCTGTCAACAACACGCCCACGGCAGCCTGTCTACGACCATAATATACCCACTTTTGCCACGTCTTCATTGATCCTTCTTTGGTAACATGATGACTGTTGTATGATCCTTCGTGACACCAACAACACGTAGCCTGTCAACCCCGTCGCCGCCCTCATCCGCTCGATCGACAGCCAGTGTCACGATTTCAGCCCATCAAGAGATTATACACCCGAGCCTCTGGGGAAAATGAGAGGCGCGGATCGTTTCACTACTGGAGAATGACCAACCTGCCAAGTCCCTTATCTCGGAAGAACAACCCTGTATGCGCTGATGATGGATGATCGACCTCTAGCGCGTCATGCCTGCTGCATTGCAGCGCAGCGGTTCTTGAGACGGCAGAGTGGGATATGCCGCCGGCCCGCTTGGCGTCATAAGGGATGGCTAGATAGACGAATCTTCCTCTTTTATATAAATATATATATATATATACCCAATAAGCACGTTGCGTACCTACCAGATATTTCCGAGGGGAAAAGAGCAGGTCTGGCTTATCTTCGGTCATACCTGTGAAAACCGCCGCCGGATAAGATCTGATGCCCCTTTTGCGCAGAAGGAGGACTAGATGGATGGGTCGCAGAAGGTTGGGCCGGGGGGGGGGTGTGGATGTGTGTGTGTGGGAGGCGGCTCGCCGCTGGAAACCCGAAATGCGCCGGAGAAGAAAGCACAACCGCCTTGAGCGCGCACGTCTAAACAGCCTCCCTGCCTGGGATGGATGCACTTCCCCCCACACCACGTGCCAAAAATATCTTGAGGATCTACACTAGATCTGACTTGACTCCCCCCCCCCCCGCGGAAATCCGCCGGTCCCCCGGGGGGCGGGGCGGCGAATCTGCAGGATATGACGATCCCGGGTCCGGAAACCCACGTCCGGATCCCTCCAGCTGGGACTAGACATCCTGGCGGGATCTCGGGATTACTACTACTACTACTACTACTACTACTACTACTACTACTACTACTACTACTACTACTACTACTACTACTACTATTATTATTATTATTAGTATTATTACAATTACTACTACTGCTATTACAATTACTACACGTCACCGTATATATGAATGGACGTATGTTTGTATACCTGTGCTCCAGCGAAAAGTTTTGAGATTAGAAACTCGCCATTAATCAATCCCCTTATCAATCGCGGACGAGGACACTAGCTAGCCTGCTCTCAAGTGTTTTCCAGTCAGCCGGATCGACGGACGACGCGGCGGGTGGGCAGGACATGTGATAACGAAAAAAAAAAAAAGGACGCTTGTATCCTTTTGGGGGGGGGGGGTTGGCCCTTCTCTCGTTCACGGCAACCGCGGCGGTCTGTGGGTCTGGCTGGCTGGCTGGCTGGCTGGCTGGTCTTGTACTGAGTACTTCGGTCGACAACAACGAGACCCAGACCGTCCTCGTCTGTCCTCGATGAGATCTGCCAAGTCACCCCCGCGTAGGCTCGCTACCACCTATCGTGGTTGAGTCTAGCTCGTTCTTTGGGGGCAAAGCCAAAGGATCCCGATGAAGAAAACTACCCGGCTGGCTTCCTTCGTTCGGCGGTGAGGCGTCTGTCGTCGTCTACTACCCCTTCGCTGTGGATGCGCCCGCGCCCCCCTCGCTGGATTGGGGGGGGCCTCACACCCCCCCCAATCCCTCGCTGGATTGGGGGGGTGTGAGGCCCCCCCCAATCCAGCGAGGGGGGCGCGGGCGCATCCACAGCGAAGGGGTAGTAGACGACGACAGACGCCTCACCGCCGAACGAAGGAAGCCAGCCGGGTAGTTTTCTTCATCGGGATCCTTTGGCTTTGCCCCCAAAGAACGAGCTAGACTCAACCACGATAGGTGGTAGCGAGCCTACGCGGGGGTGACTTGGCAGATCTCATCGAGGACAGACGAGGACGGTCTGGGTCTCGTTGTTGTCGACCGAAGTACTCAGTACAAGACCAGCCAGCCAGCCAGCCAGCCAGCCAGACCCACAGACCGCCGCGGTTGCCGTGAAAGCGAGAAAGGGCCAACCCCCCCCCCCCCAAAAGGATACAAGCGTCCTTTTTTTTTTTTCGTTATCACATGTCCTGCCCACCCGCCGCGTCGTCCGTCGATCCGGCTGACTGGAAAACACTTGAGAGCAGGCTAGCTAGTGTCCTCGTCCGCGATTGATAAGGGGATTGATTAATGGCGAGTTTCTAATCTCAAAACTTTTCGCTGGAGCACAGGTATACAAACATACGTCCATTCATATATACGGTGACGTGTAGTAATTGTAATAGCAGTAGTAGTAATTGTAATAATA